>JZLH01S0507950.1:7849-23468 GCA_001188425.1 Eucidaris tribuloides
CATGTTTACGGGTAAAAGACGAACCCCGACCATCGTTTGACAAAAATACGGAACTAATACTTCGCGGCATTTATGTCTAAAGCGTAAGAAACGAATCCCCGACCATCGTTTTGACAAAAATATCGGAACGAAATATTAGGGTCATTCATTTAACGGGTAGAAACGATCCCGACTCATCGTTTTGACCAAAATACGGAACGAAATCTTATTCGCGGATTTCATGTCTAAATGTTAAGAAACGAATCCGACCATCGTTTGACCAAAATACGGATACTAAATATTCGCGGCATTCATGGTCCGCAGTCATAATCATACCCCCCAATTTTCATTTTGGCGACGTTCAGCTTCTAAACGGGCTGCCATTGCATCAGAGTGGGAGACCGCAACACGGGCATGTGGCATTAATAAATGCTTAATTTTATAAGGACTGTGACAAACAAACTACTTCGTTTTTTATTACTTTTAATGGCAAGAATGATGAGGGAAGCTATTGCCATGTTAAACTACGATAATTACAGTAAATTATGTTGGGAATTAAAACGGACATTTGCTTGTACCCGTGTATAAACCGCACCCCCTTTTTTCCGACTTTCCCGACGGAAAATAAGTGCGGTTTATACACCGGCAAATACGGTAATCCAGACTGAGCTGATTGCAATCGCAACCGCCGTGCCCTCCTTCGAGCACACCTACTAGTACTACTAAACGTTTGTGGTCCTGAGCAGAGCTGTACGGACCACATACGCCAAACACTGGAAAAAACAAAAAGAAAGTTTGCACTTTGTGGATTGAATGATCCAGTCCCGTCAAAACTGTACAGAATTTTGTTCAGGACAGTCGGTGTGTCAGTGGGCAGAAATTTTGTAAAATTAAAAAATGAAATTGAAGCGATGAGGCCTTAATTTAGGGTGACTGAACGCGTACACGCTTTATTGGGACAAAAACAGCTCCCATAGGCAATGCGCACCGCTCCATGGACGATGCGTGTTGTGCGCGGAGCCCCGAAAATGGTCACGGTTTTTTCCAAGAAGCATCAGATTTGAGGTGATATTAAAATAGGATCCCCTATGAAAATACTTTAGTGTTTGGTATCATATGAAAAAGCACATTTTTCTCCATACTAACATGAAACAGGGAAGTTGTAGTTCCAAAAATATCGTGTTCAAACTGTCAACGATAACATTCACATTGCTGTAATTCCAAGATTGTTGACCCTAGAAACTTCCCCATTCGGATTTAGACATTTTCGGATATGTCCAATCCATTTATGAGGTTAGTTTTTCGCTAACTAGATCAGATCCTATTGTAAAAACGCTTCGAAAACACCCTTGTCCGTATCAGCGAATTCAGGAGGCGGGGCAGAATATGCATGCGCACACAGCGCCCCGCGCGATGTCACGTTGATTGACAAACTACGTCACGTTCATTGAAGCGCGATCTTGGGCACTGCAGAAGCCCGCATGCATCTGCACGCATCATCCGCCTGGCAACAAGACCTATTTTTAGCCACCGCATGCACTGACCGCCTACTGTGTACGCACATGGAGCGCTCTGTGCGGAAATCAGCCAATCAGCTTTCGTTATTTTCACTGAGAAATTGGACTTCGAACCCGGTGCCCAACCCGCATGAATGAATGAATGAATGAATGAATGAATGCACTGAATGAATGCATCGCGCGCGGCCTGTGACTGCGTGGAAACATGATTTAAACGTGCGTAGACATGTACATATGTAAGATCATTACTTCATGGGGAATATCCTTCCGTAAGCACAGAAATCATTGGGGAGGAGCGAAGACATCGCGTACGCGTACACTAGCGCCGAAGCTAAGCAACACAGGCGCATACGTTCGCTCATTAACTGGTCGTACGCGAACCCAGCTGATTCGGCAAAAGTGTGCTACGTTGTGTACCATATTTTCTGCTGCATTTCCCCAAAATTGTACTAATATTACACCGATTTTGCAGGCCTATATCTGTGGATTGAAACATTGAGAAGAAGTGATATTTAACAGAGGTATTATGTGAACATTAATTTTATCAAATCTGTAGTTCTTTTCTTCAATATTCTTATAGATTTAAAAATAATTTATCCTTCAGTCTCCCTATTATTATTCATTTATTGAAAATAAAACGCGGGTTTACTGGCGATAGCCGATGATCACGAGGTCGGTCAGACATGGATGGGCCGATACTGACGCATTGGCGATGATTTCCGTCATGATAATCTTCATGCTAGCTGTGCATACGCGCGCGATGTGCATATACTCATGGTTCAGACTGATGAAATCTGTTTCCTTAATATTTGGGGGCAGGGCTTCTAATTTTTAACAATATTGACATTGTCGGTCAGCCCCTCATGCATCAGGAGACAGGACTGGAGACAGATGAGCAGATGAGGTACTCTGTTAGATCTAACGTTGGATCTCTTGCAGTGCAAGCCCCACTGTAGTGGTAAGCCCCGGGTTATATGAAGCATGTGCACACTAAACCGATCGATCACGTGCACATACAGTTGCAGTGAAATTTTGAATCACTTTTTGATCTGATTCGAGTGGGAAAAGAAGGCATCCGTATAATCAGTAAGTTCGAAAGATCCGCTGATCGTGTGAGAATCAGCAGTTGAAGGTTCATGACATCAACTTGCATTTTGATATTTTAAACAAATTTTCATTCGCATGGCACTTAGTGCAAAAATCAACTCGGCTGAAATCTACGAGTTGTGTCGCACGCAGGGTTGGCAATATCCCAGGAAATACCTGTATTTCCCACCCAGGCGGGAAATACTGGGAAATACCTAGGAAATATGTGGGCGATACCTAGCAGTGTACTCTTGAAGTTGTACATGTACAAGGTCAACTAAAATGGCCAGTAATGCCCTTCATTTGGGCTCTTCTTACACAAATCCACTTTGAACTGATAAATTTCAAATGAAAAGACTGTTAAAAACCTTTTTCAATTTTGATAATTTAATTCAGTGTTATTTCACATACTGCACAGAACTACACTGTACATTATTCAGGTGTTACATGTAGCTTTTTTGTGGGGTGCGGCCTGCAGCGGCCCTCATCTTGCTCAATATACAGGGACAAAATCCATATCTGTCTATGGGGTATGCTGTTTTAAGTGTTCTGGACTTATGGAACAATTCAGATATTTGCAGACTGAAATGATCGAAAACAATTTCTAAAATAAAAGTGGTGATTTTAAAATTTTCCTACTTTTGGTATTGATTTGGCTGTGTAGAAAATTTGTCCAACCAATAAGAATGAGTTCCTATAGTTCCCCACCGTCAGTTAAGTCAGTTTGTTAGTTGTATTTTGTGTTGAATCACACTTACTGAACAACAGTCTCTACATTTTTGAGTTATTATCCTTCAAGAAATAGCTTTTTTGTAGTATTTCTCAGTATTTGCCGTTTTTGTCAAAAATAGCAAGGCTGTATTTACCACCCGGTATTTACCAGCCAACCCTTGTTGCACGAACACATAGTATACCCTCATCTGTCTCATGATGAAGGGGCTGACAGACGATATCAGTACTGTTAAAAATGAGAAACCCCCAAATATTATGAGACACATTCAATCGGTCTCTCATGGCTCTGAACGAAGTTAGTGCAAGGATTGCCATGATGAACAATGTTCCGTGGTATTCCTGCATCAACCATGCAACATTTCCATTACATGGATGGGGTCACAAGGGCCAGTTACACCTCCATCCCCCTCTATCTAAAGCTTCCTCCTCTCTCCCAACTGCTTTCAGGTCCGTAAAACAGTTCTGCAATGTCCTTTTTTTACCCTTTTCATTTTTCCCACTATTAGTCTCCTCTTCCTCTAGGCTCCTACCCATATACTGTACTTCCCATGACCTATTTGCTTCTTACATTTCATTTAGTAAGTGCCGTATTATTAAACTCAATGGTTCTAAACCAATCATTTTATGGCATTGTTTTGCTAACACATTTGCTCACATTTCATTTACATTTCTATTTGTTTTGTGACATAATTGTTAACTTGGCAGCAGCCTTGGCTACACCATGGAGAATCCTGGTACTGGGGAAACGTGTAGTTCTTTGACCTGTGGAGGTGAGCAAGCTGTATCAGGAGAGTCGCCTGCATCTGATAGTGTCACAGACCAGTCTCCCTCTCAAGAAGAGCTGCTGGCTTATGTCCGTTCACAGTCTGGAACAGCACCAATCAAAGTAGAGTAAGTAAACACAGCCTTTGAACCAGTTTAGGTCAATTTTAAAAAAAAAAAAAATTGGCTGGAAGTGTACTTTCCACATACCCCAAAATCATTATCATTGGTTCATTACTATTTATTAGGCACTGATGCTGATTTTTTTTTCTGGACAAGAAAAGCTTATATTAAGTTCTCATTTGTTCGTGTATAATCTGTTTATATATTTTGTACTCAATTGTGTTTGTATATGTGTATTTTGAGGGGTGAAATACCAAATTTCCCAAATGGACAATAAAGATGAACTTATGAACTTTTTAGCTTAATGTTGTGAGGAAACTTCAAAATATTTCATTTTATAATTATACTACATTTTGTAGTGTTAAATGCAGGTTATGAACTGGTACTATTATGAATTAGTCAAATGGATATAACAGCCCACATTTAACAGAAATTTTCAATCAAAAATGATATGAAGAAAAGAGGCACCAATATATGTATACTACCTTAGAAATTAAATGATACTCTGTTTATTCTGTCATCTCAGGGTACCCTTCTTTTGAGTTCTTTTGAAGTAAATTACTCTTTTCTGTAATTTTATCATTTCCTAGTAGCATGTGTAATGCTAGATCATATTTTGTTTCTCCGTATTACTGACAGGTTTATTGATTTTACCAAAGTGATCGAAAAGTTCAAGAGGTTCAAAGGTATTCCAGATGATAGAAAAAGCCAGACTTCCGAAGAGCATGACAAACCAGGCACGGGTCAAGACAACGAACCTCCACGGAAGAAGCAGAAAGTCCGAGGCCAGAATAGGCACCGTCCACGTGACAAGAGAACGTTACCCAGCGAGCGACCATGTCTGGATGTACTGAAGGGAAAAACATGCGCGTATGGTGATAAATGCAAGTACAGTCACGATATAGTAAAACTCATGTCTGGCAAACCTCCAGACATCGGTCCGAGATGCTACCTCTTTGATAAATTTGGTCACTGTCCGTATGGGTTGATGTGTCGTTACGGAAAGTCGCACATCGATGAGAACTTCCAGCCCATCAGAGATGAGGAGAAAGTTCGGGAGACGGGGGGTGTGCCAGTCGCGATAAACCACCTATCTCGAGATCTGCAGATTCAACTGCGAAAAAAGAAGTACAATTTCAAGAAGTATGACCAGTATATGAAGTCGGTGAAAGCAAAGCACACACAAAAAAAGCAAATCACCAGCAATAATTCATCTCAAAAACAAAAGGGGATTGGTGCCTCTTCTGAAGATACAAATGTTAGAACTTCTCATCAAAGTATATCAGATAATTCTAATGCTGCAGCAGACCAGTCGTCGTCAAAAGTTGAACAAATTAGTGACCCCCCAAATGATATTCACACAGATAACGATGCCACGTCTTCACACGGTTTAGACAGTAATGCTGGTCTAGTCACAAGTAGCAGTGATACGTTATACCAAAACAATACCAATGACAAAACCGCAGAAAATGTGAACATTTCATCAAATGACGGTGTTAGCAATGGTTGTGTTGTTGGTGACGACGTTGCAGTCCAAAGGACTTCCAGTAACGTGCCCGAATCTCCAAGTACTACTCTGTCACAGTCATCCTCTTCTCAGAAACAAGGTGCTGGAGATGATGTATCCATGGCAACGGATGATTCTAGTCATCATGCAGGTGTGGTCACAGATGCAGATGTCATCAGACTTCGGCCAGCCGAGAAAAAGAGACTTGATGTCAACGATAAGCTGCTTCTTGCTCCTTTGACTACAGTAAGTGTGAAAGTGATTTTCAATGTGAAAGTTTCATTGTCAAGGTAGGATGAAATGGTGCCATCTTGTGACGCAAATTATAGATATTAATGAATAATTATTACGATAATTAAAGAATGATATTTGTATTTACCTTTCACAATGCAAGATAAACACAGACTAAGTGCATTTTGAGCCACAGTGAAAAATCTGTGAAAAAGTCTTTACCCAAGTTCACCTGTGATATTTTCACATTGGCTCAAAATGTGCTTAGTGTTAACCATACTATTTGACATAGTGTTCAATCACCCCTTCCCCCTTTGGTACGCTTATGGGGTGTGTGTCTGAGTACTAACATGTGTGCATGTTTGTGTGTGTAAAAGTTGGGCAATTTTTTTTACATTTGTGGAAGGGGTAGTTTGAATTGTTTAACCCTACTTTAAGGCCCCGTCCCACTGTGACGAATTGGCATTGCGTACCGCGAACGAATTGAAAAATTCCAAATACGCAGAGCATTCCAAGCGAATGAATTCCGTGTGGGTGAATTCAACCGAATCGGAAGTACTGACAGCGAATCAAAACGAATTAAAAACGTCTCCATCACCATTTCATAACTTATCATTAACTTACAGACAGCGATCTCTAATTGAACGACTAACGAGCTTTGCGTACGCCACACGTATAGTCTGCGAATTCAAGTCGATCACCTGGAGTCTGTGTGCATTTACGAAATTATACCTTCTTGAACTCAGCGTCATTTTGTCCCATCATTTTGAGTTTGGGTATCTAATTTCCCCCAGTATGCCGAAATCCAAGAGAGCCAAGATTTGTATTTGTAGAGTATAAAAAGGGAGAACCAAAATTATATGGTATAATTCCAGGGCAAATTGACATGAAAGGCAACCTTTACCCCAATTTAATATTCGCGTGAGAAAAAAATAATAACCTGAAATCTGGCCAACAGTTAAGGTAATGATAAGCTCATAGTTTTGCAAACGTGTTGTACATTGGTGATTTTACTGTCCCAAAAGAATAAACTTATTAAATTTCATGGTAACTAAATAGGGATTTTTAATTGAAATATCTTCTTTTCTTTGATCAATTATGAAAATCTGGAAATTGAGTAATGTAGAATTTTCACCTATTTGTATTCTTAAACAGTATTGTAAAACTGTTATGAGGAATGGACAAATATTTTGATCAGGAGGTGTTGCATGCAACTTTTTTTTCCGGAGAATAAAATCTGATAAAATCTGGTATTTTGAACAGAAGAGTTTTTCCCCTACAGTGTGAATGAATATAAACCGAATTCGATAACAACAATTTTCATCTATTATCAGAGACATTTTCATAGTATACACATTTTAAGCAACAAACCCCATGGGGTAAGGTGTACAATTCTTTTGTGCAAACACACAGACACACACACACACACACACACACACACATACAAACACACCCAGATACATGAACCACAATCTAGCATAAGCATGATAAGCCCACATGGATGAAAATTAGAAGTAAATTTATTTTAATTCGCTACCAACACGCAACACGTTGGCAGAGAAAGGGCCTCACTTACGGTCGATCAATGGAAATGTATTGGTGACTGACCGCTTCCGTCCTGTTGACGAATAAAACGTTAGCATTGCAACTTCAGAGCGTACGCGCTACGCATGGCTTGTACATTTGCCATACATCGAAAAATTTTATGCATGCTTAAAATTTTTCAGCGTATGGAACGAACAACAACGTATGATTGCGTATTAAAACAACTCAAAAACGACGTCTAAACGATTCACGAACGAACGTTAGCGTATGCCAACGAATGTCAAATGTTCCATACGCAATGGATACGCAATGCCAATTCGTCATAGTGTGACGACGCCTTTAACTGGGCTATTTCAGACCAGGTTTTCACTGTCGGGGGGGGTCAATTGACCCCCCCCCCCCCTTTAGATCTCGGCCGCCGATCGCGCAATCGCCGCGAAAATTTGCATGCGCATAGAGCCGGATGTAAACTACACGACTGTATAGTAAAATTTTCAAAATTTATTTTTTCTATTTTTTAAGTAATTAATTATGCAAATAAGTGTATGAAATTATGTGTTCACCTATAACTCACTTACAATAGCTTGTAGAATGCTAATTATTGGTGAAAATATTCATTTTGACATTGCTAACAATTATCTACAAAAATTTGCCGAATTGGAATTAATTTCTTATGTATTTTATTGTTTTGTGAATTTCTTATGTATTTCTTTGTTTTTTCAACCTTTTGTTTTCTATTTTTCTTCGATGAAATTTGTTGGGGACACTTTTGTAATCATAAACAGCGTAGAATTAATTCATTTCAACCAGTAAAAGCAAAACTAATCATACATTTATGATTTTGGCTGAAAACACAATTTCCATTGATTTTGTACACGAAATCACTTTTTTGAGCAATTTTGGGGTTGACATGTGTGTATAAAAAGTCGCGCAGCGTCGTAACGGTAAGTCTGATTTTCGCGAACATTTTCTCAAAAGATGTGCAAGACTTGAAAGTAAAAAGTCAGTGAGCGACGCAGTCAAAAAATTTTGCGCGGCGGCATGGTCGAGAAATTCGTCGAGGAGGGGGGGGGTCAAATTGACCCCAGCCCCCCCCCCAGTTAATTATGGGTTAAACTCAGTAAATGGTTTATTTGATTTAAAATCAATGATTAAACCCGTTGGAGAGTTAACTCATGTTGGAAATGCATGTTATAGTGAAATCAAATCGTCTCCAACAGGTTGAATCACCATTGATTTAAAATGCCAATCCTGGTGTGTATGTATGTGTGTGCGTGTGTGTCTGTGTGTGTGTTTCTGTATTCGTACCTGTTGGCTCAGAATCGAAACAACCATGTGTATCTTCTTGCTCACCCATGTGTGTATTTAAACCTTTTACACAGGTCGGCAATCTGCCCTTCCGTCGTATCTGCAAGCGATTTGGAGCCGACATCACGTGTGGGGAGATGGCCATGTGCACCAACCTTCTCCAGGGGCAGACCTCTGAATGGGCACTCCTTAAACGCCATCCCTCAGAAGACGTCTTTGGTGTACAGGTGAGCAAAACATTTTAACTCTTCAAGGAAGATGTAGCCGCCAACTGTCAGAAAAAAGTTAAGAAAAAAATGATGTTGTGAGTATTGTGAGACTAATGGTACATGGTGATAAAGGCAGCCTAAATAAGGGGTACTGTGTGACACTTAACCTCAGCAAGACTCTATCATTGAGTAAATTTCTGTTAATTTTAAGTCTTTGCTAAATCACCGAAACAACTATGGGAAGGAGCTTATCGATTCGAAAAGTGCATACATTATTACGGTGCAATTACATGCGTCTGGGCATGCGTCAGTCATGTAGGGTCAGCTCAAGGCCAGCACACATGCGATCTGATTGGTAAGGAAGACTGACAGTTACCCTAAAATATTTCTATACTTATTCCTGTCAGTTGTCCGCTACACCTTCGTTTAAATGTAAATAGCAGGAGGTGGTCCTCAGCTTTGGGTATTCTACTCTAGAATCAAGTGAAATATGCCAGGATTCTACTGTGACAATTTTGTGGCCAAATGTACTCATTTTAAATGAACAACTATTGGTATCTTTTGTGACAGGCAAATTTGTTGTGTAGCTTTCTATGGGATCAATTTATGTTGGGGCACGAGAGAGTAATTCAATACTGGTGTGTTTATGCTTGATTCTCTTTAAAACTAAACAAATTCAAGACAAATCCCTCCAGCCAAGATTTACACTCTGCGTAGTTTAAAATACAACTCTACGTTGGTACCAGAGGCGTTGATCCTGTGGGGGCAGGGGGGGGGCAAACAAATCGATTTGACCCCCCCCCCCCCAATAATTTTGACAACTTGAAAAATTCATAATATGCAATGCAAATATTTGTTTATAAAAGCATTGGAAAGTGCTATAAAACCATTAAATATGGCATAAAAATACTATTAAACATACAAAATTGTCAAATTAAAATTTGCATTACAATTTGGACCATTTTTCCACCTTTTGACCCCCCCCCCCCCCAATCCGAGACATGGATCGACGCCCCTGGTTGGTACTCCTTTGCTCTCAAGGCATTTCAAGTATTCCCAATCATGTCATTAGCCTTTACATTGTAAGTCCTTAAGTGAAATAAGAGGATTGGAAAAAGACCTTTCTTTCTAGATAAAATTACTCTAGAATGAAGTACTCTGTTTAAGGCTTCTGCTGTCTATAAAATAAGTATTTTCTAGACAATCACCATTAGTATTCATTGTGACAGGTGAATTTGTTTTGTAGGTTTGTATGGAATCAGTTCTATCAGGACATCGTAATAATTCAATACTATTAAATGATGATACACAAATCAGGTCTGGCAGTCAGACAAGATTAATGGCTGTATAGAAATCAAGTTTAGTGAGGATGTTTCGTCTGTGCATTGTGTTTGAAGTTAATCAGCACTTATTTTCATGAAACCTGACTTTCCGGCTCCAAGACATTTTTAGGAGGTGAAGCTTGATGAGAATCTTTACATTATGAGTGATTTTAGCTTATTTGGTTGATAAATTCACTTATGGGTGCGCATATCATAGACACTATCTTTAATAGTTTGTCAGACTAAAATATTTGCAGAGATGATACACCGTACTTTGACACATGTTATATTCCTGTCTTACAGCTGTGTGGTGCATTTCCCGACACCATGACCAAGTGTGCCGAGCTCTTGAATGGTAACCTTGACATTGATTTCATTGATATCAATGTGGGATGTCCCATTGACCTGGTGTATCACAAGGTGAGTAACTTATTTTAACCAAAAAAAGACTAGTTGTTGTTATTGTTGTTGAGTTTAAGGCAGGTCATCTCTTTTGCCTATACATTGGGATATAGAAGATAAAACTATGTAAGAAACTTTAGCAAAGTATAGGACCTAGAAACACAGTTTAAGTGGAAAAAAAGGGCAAGTCCACCCTGGCGTCAAGTTGATTTTAATGAAAGCAGAAAAGGGAGAGAACCTACATGTATTTATGAAGGTTTGGCGAAAATTTGTCAAACTATAACAGAGTCATGAAGTTTTAAAGTTTTAATTTTGTGACACCACATGCAAGCAGCTTCCCCATTTGTCATGTAATATAAATTCCATAATGTGCCATTTTCTCAGAAAATTTTACCAGTACATTCAATACATCAGAAACAATTCATACATGTTTCTATGAAAAAAAAATCTATCATGAAATATAAAAAAATGGCAATTTATGGATTGAATTCATTTTACATGACATCACTAAATTAAAAGTTTTATAATTGATAACTCTGTCAATATTCTTTAGTGAATTTTCACCAATCTATCACTGATATGTTTATCTCATGTTACTACTTTTATTAAAATAAGCTTGACGTCTTGACGGTGTACTTCCCCTTTAAAGTGACCATTAGACGTTGATTTGAATTATTGTCTCGTAGAGACACAAATTTGGAGCATAGAACACACAGTAAGCTGTAAGTGGGGGGAGGGGATATTTTTCAAGTTCTATGTAAATACTGATCTTCAGAGGTTCCCTGCCTTTAAGGGTTGATATATGAATTTGGACAAAAAAATAGACTTTAAAATGTACTGGTTGAAATGATAGAAAGAAACCGACCTTTCACACTAATAACACAGGTTTGTTTTCAAGTGCAGACTTTCACAGTAAAATATCCCTAACTTCATAGAAAAGTCCAGCTGAAAAAAATTCATACAACATTCACCATGATATAAGACCAAAATACCTGGGTGAATGTGTTTCAGATAAGAGGCTGGCACACAAGCCTAACTTGATTCTCTATGTGTACAATATTATTCAAGGAGCAAATCATTGCTGTAGGACTTGCAGGCAATGAATAAGGAGATTAAGTTGGAAATACTGAGTGTATTACATTATTACATAAATTAGGCATTTTAGTGGTGAAATAAAAAAACATATTTTGCACACTGTGTTATGTGTGTGTTCATCCCGGGCCATATTACACGATATTACCATTCTTTCGGTATTTTGCCATATTCACCTGTGATTTACAACCGGGCCATAAATTCTGATACTGCCCGCTTCCGCATCCCTTGCGTGTATACGCAAAATATGTCACTGCGTAAATCGACGCTAAGGCACATACACGCTGGACCCTGGATGCCAAGCTATGGCACATCGCGCGATCTAAAGCGTGAATACTACAGTGTACGCACAACGTACAGAAAAAAAATGTGGTCATTCCTTTGACTTTTCCGTATGTAAACAAGACCGCAGGTGAGGCAGTAAGGGAAGTCAGTGGTCCAAATTGGTTGTGTGAATTCAAACAAAGTTTGAAGAATGCCTAATACAGTCAAACCTGTCTTAGCGGTCACCTCTCTATAGCAGCCAACCTGTCTATAGTGACCACTAAAATAATTCCCCTGGAGACAAATCATGTTTTAAAGAACCTGTCTATAAAGGCCACATTTTTTGTTTCCCTTGGGTGGCCACTATAGATAGGTTTCACTGTATATAAAATAATAATTATATTGGCTGGCCTTTTTCAGGGGATACTAAAAATATCGCCTTCGCGAGAACCATATTACACTCGTCGTCGACTCGTGCAATATGATTCTAGCTTGGGCGATATTTTTTGGTATCCCCTTCAAGACCAGACAATATAATATAAGTATTATAAAAATCTAAAAATGTATGAACTACCTTTTTGCCTCCCTGTATATTCTCAGTCTAGTCACCTTGTTAGTATCTATTTGGCAGGTTTATTTCAATGATTTTCTTAAAAAAATTCAGTTGTTATGTTTCTTTTATGTATGTATGTATTTTGTTTGATTTGCAACAGGGAGCAGGCTGTGGCCTCATGAATAGAATGGGCAAATTTCAGGAGATTGTACGAGGCATGAGTTCCGTGAGTAATACATTTATTTATGTGTATAGGTTTACACTTACTGAATAACAATGTTTTGATACAAAATATCAATCAATAAAACAGTTTTATATCCTGGAAGCAATCTTACATAAACACTTGAACTGATTGTTTATCTGTAAGATGAAGTAATTACATGCAGAAATTCCCTTTAAAAATGGGTGAAGGAATTTGTTTGCAATTTGGCCTTATTAACCCATTGGAGACGATTTGATTTTGCTATAACACACGTTTTCCATAGACTCCAACAACTCGTACTTAGTCTCCAACGGGTTAAAAAATAAGAACGATAAATCAGGAAGGAAAAAATGCATGACTTTAGTTTTTTATTTAGCACTAAAATTCTGTTATAGAGTGACACAGAGTAAATATCATAACAATGTTCAAATGAGGTTGAATTGAGTTGACAGGATGATTATGAGACATAATTTAGAAGGTAATTGTTGATGTACATTATACATCATCTATATATGCCGGGGGGGGGGGCCTCAAGTGCAGTGATTTTATCCCGTTTCCTGCGTACAATACTTGTCTCAAATTAATTCACTTTATACATGTACACACACTTTAGGTGCAAACATACATGAAAATATATCAAACACATTCTAGTGCTTATGTATGTGCCTCTGTCTAGTGAGTCGATCATGAACAAAAATTTTATGAATGTGTCATAAATTGATTTTTTTTTTTAGAATCACAGTGTGCTAAATTTACTAAATTAAGTAAAGAGATAATATCTAGTAAATATGATATCAAGAATAGTTTTTCGGAGAATGAATTAGTAATCGCTATTCCTAGATCAGTACGGACTTTTTCATCAAATTTCAATTTTGGTATAAATTTTCAAGTGAGTTGAGGTAATAATGGTAATATTGCATGGGTTAAATTCATTGGACACAAAATATAATACTCCTTACCAAAATGCCAGACTCATTAGTGACTTGTCAGATATTTGTCATAAGACGTACAATATTTTCTTGTATCCACCTCAAAATCATCTAATATTATGTCAATGTTGTTGGAACCGCATTGAGTAGTCTTTTTACCTTTATTATCTTGAAGGTGTTGGATATTCCATGACCGTTAAGATGCGGACGGGAATTCAGGAAGGACGTCGCAACACCCACAAGCTGATACCTAGCGTCTATGAGTGGGGAGCCTCTGTTGTCACGGTAACTATGTACTTTCGGAGTCTTGATTTATTTAGGGTATGTTCTGTTGATGGTACACCAGCTTGCCCACATATAACCTCAATGGGGTACCGGCGGCACACTGGTTTGCTGAGAAGGCACTTATACTGATTCAAACTATTAATGTCACTCTTTTAAGTACAATTTATATTATATTATTATTTGAAATGAAACATTCAAACAACTAAATATGTTAATGAGATTTGTGTTTGTTTACATTTGAATTTTCAGAGAAAATCATACTTTCTTGCAAGATTGTGCACCTAACTGCGAAACAATCCAAGTTTCTGGCTGACATGTAAAAGAGAGTGAAATGGGAAACATATTTTCAAAATCTACAAAATTGGTTAGCAGTGTTGCGTCCTTTTGTCAGAGTTTACCAGAAATTGCCCATTGTTTTTATTATGTAATCACCCTTTATCTCATTTCTACACAGGTACATGGTCGGACTCGGGAGCAGCGTTACACCAAACTAGCAGATTGGGATTATTTGACAGAGTGTGCACAGGCAGCCCATCCTCACCCATTCATTGGTAAGATTATATGAATCAAAAAACAACAACCAAAAATGTACAAGGCCCTGTGACCTTTGAACTATGACCTCTCAATTCCTAACTCCAATCAGTTCAATGTAAGTTGCCTCATAATACATAATTGATCCAAGTTTCATTAAAATCTGATCAGGTGTTATTCAGTTGAAATGGGAAACAAATTCTCATTAACTAACATGGTAACCAAGAAAATCAGACATATAAAAGAGCCTTTGGTCTTTGACCTTTTAACTCTCACATCTAATCATTTCATTGTTAAATCATTTAACATCAGACCCTAGTTTCTTTAAACTCTGATCAGTGGTTGTAAATCATCATAGTAACAAGAACTTGTAATAGAGGGATAGACATCTGGATGGACAACTCAACAACATGATGCTCTCCAGCCACCTTCGGTGCGAAGGCATAAAAATAAAGATTAAAATTCTGACCAATGAATTTTTCATACTTCTCTAATTCTAATGGTATTCATTGCAGAAATCAGTTTTATACAAATGAGGGATTTTCCAGTAATGCAAGATATATTCCTCTACTGTTTGCATTGATGCTAAATGAAAGCAAGTACCAGGTATTCACTTACACATTTCACACCTCCCATATCTTCAGTCCAAATTCAGTGTCAAATTCTGTTGCCAATTCTGTGCATTTCTAGTAGATTTGCACCTAAATTCACTACAAGTCATGGAAAAAGTTTACAGTCACATGTTTTCGGGGTTCAGGTGCATATTGGGCATTACAGAGAATCCACTTTTTGGGGGGCAAATTTACTTGTTATTAGGGTATTTTTTTTGCATTTTTTTGCAAAAGAGTTGGCAACTTTGATCTGAATCAATTTTGATTTCTTCATTCTTACCAGGTAACGGTGATGTGCTATCATTTGAAGATGCTAATTACTATCGTGAGCACAGCGGGGCATCAGGGCTCATGATAGCAAGAGGAGCCCTCATCAAACCATGGGTCTTCACAGAGATCAAGGAACAGAGGTACGTATGTAACTTGAAT
>JZLH01S0507950.1:24777-38386 GCA_001188425.1 Eucidaris tribuloides
TTATTTATGAGTCTTTTTAGATGTTGCATCTGTATGTCTGTGCTTCTGTGTCTGTGTATGTTTGTGTCTGTGTCAGTAGAAGTGTGTGACATGTGTACATGTATGTGTTTCTCTCCGAGTGTGTGACGTAGAAGTTGTACACATATTGAGCGGGAGTTGTAGCATTGATTGCTGTACTATTCATTTGTTTCAATCAATCTCACCAGTTAGACTCCATGAACAAATGAAGATAAGATAATATTAGATGTGAATTTGCATTGGTTATGCAAAGCTAGCATTTTGGTCACTAAACTAAAATCTAGACTGTTAACCAGAAACCAAATTGTTTTGTAATTATGTGCTTTAATTTCTCAAAAATATGACTTTCTTTGAATATTAAAATTTAACTAACGTGAATATTTATGACATATTTATGACACATTTAGTTGGTTCAATGTTACTTTATTTCAAGAAAAAATGATAAAATTGGTGCGCCATCAGCACACAAAGTGATAACATTCCCACAGAAGAAGAGTCATTGTGTTTTTTTTCGTGTAATCATCTAATTATTGTGATGTAAATTAGTATATTAATCGTTATAACTTTCAATTGTTTTGATTATGTTCTTGTCGTATTTGCTTGCAAAACATTATTGTTCCAATATCATTCATTGACAAATATGTTCAGCATGCAATTTATGTTCATGTTGAGTAACACATTTCTTCACATATTATGTTTTGTCATGCATGTCATGATACAGGCACTGGGACATATCATCCAAAGAGAGATTTGAAATACTACAAGACTACACCAATGCTGGGCTGATGCACTGGGGCTCAGATTCAGAGGTACTAAGATGATGGGATGTATGTAGCTGAAAGAAGGGGAAGGGGAGGGGAGGGGGAGGGGAATGAGGGGTGTTATCTATTGGCCCAGAAGACCAGACAAGGAAATAAATAGAGAAATGTCTGCTTGATGGTATTTGTGTCTAATCTTTAAAGAACCATTGTTTACAATATTTATTTCTCCTTTACTTGCTTATAAAGTACATAGAAAGTATAAATCATATTTATATGCAATAAGAAAGTAACAAATAAAAAGTATTAACATGTGAAGAAACAAAATAGATCAGTTACAGGAGATAGTTATAAATGTAATTTAATAGATCATATTGTTATACTGAACTACTTCAGTGTATTTTTGGTAGACATCTACATGTAACATAGACTAGTCCATTGTTGTATATGTACACTAAATGAAAGTGCTTGCATTTCAAATTCTTGTAAAATATACTCTTGTTTAAAGTGATAAGCTAATATTGTAGAGCTTCAATTTAAAAAAATTGTCAAACTTTGATATCTGAGCTACATAGTAGTGTTCAAATGGACAAATAAACACCCTGGAATACAAAAGTTTGGAAAGTTGTGCTGCCAATTGCAAGGTATGCATGAATAAACAATTTCTACTCTGGTGGATGATAAAATAGCCTAGATCTGCACACAGTAAGTCTATGGGAGGAAATGGGCAGGTGAAACCGGTCAATTTGAATGCTTGCAGTTTTTCACTTTTTTAAAGCACTAAATCATTTTGAAATGCAATTTTTTCAGGGCTTCATTTTTAGACCTTATCAAAGACACTTTGAGCGTGGAGGATTATGTAGCTCACATTTTTTTAACTGTGGTAAATGATAGCCAGTGGCTTTAACTCAAGGTATATTGTACATGTATACTGGGAAGGAATGTTATTAAACTGAACAACTTCTGCACATAAAAAACTGAGTGCCATATAGTAGAAAAAAAATAATAATTATGTTACTTGACCTCATCAATGTTGACTCAGGTTAGGTCAACCTGAGTCAATATTTATGAGTTTTTGTGATTGAAAATTCCAGACATTTCTATGATGAAATTTGAAATGTGTATGATTATGTTATTATTTTACATTATAAATATTTTGTCTTGCAATTATACGTCACTCAGTTATTATGTGCAGAAGTTGTTCAGTTTCTTGTATATTAAATTCAGATTTCATATGCTGTAAGATGTTTTACTTGGGGGTTGCTATTTATTGATTAAAATTTTGTCGTTAAAACATTTCAACTGACATAATTTGATGCTTTCACAGGGAGTGGAGAAGACACGGCGATTTTTTCTCGAGTGGTTATCCTTCCTCCACCGTTACATCCCTGTGGGTGTGTTGGAGCGGCTGCCGCAGCGAATCAATGAACGGCCACCATACTTCATTGGGCGCGACGACATGGAAACCATGATGGCGAGTGCCAATTGCAAGGATTGGATAAAGATGAGGTATAGTTGTTGTTTCTGTAATTTATTTATTCATCGGAAATTCCATTTTTCATCACAAAGTTCATTGTAATATGAATTTGAGATATAGTGAATTAGTTTGTGAGATTTTGGAAATTCAAAATTTGTTTGTGCAAACTGAATTTGATAAATCCCATGCAGAAATATAATGTCAATATCCCAAGTTCACATAGGATGAAATGTCTATGCATTAATGTAGGACATTAATTGAACTTCATGCACTAAAACTGGGGATAGATGTTTCATTTTTTTCTTGCAAAACTACATTTTTATTTTTGAAAACATATGATTGATTTATTGTATTGGTGTCACTGAATTCTAAATAATTCAATAAATGAAGCTAAACTTAAAAATCAATGTATAACTTCAGTGGGATTTCACTTTTCTAACAGAAAGCATAAACTGGATATGTTGTCACAGGTAGGTCATGGCAAAATGGAGAAAATGGCTCAAATATCTGAGCAGCAATTATGTGCTCCATTATTTCACCTTTTGTGGTTTCTTCCACATATTTATGTTTATATTTAAAGCAATAAACTTGGCTATACCAAGAAGACAATAAATTTAAATGACATTCTGCAAAATTCAAAGTTTGTCATGTATGTAATTTTGGAATTGCCTATCACAAAATAAACTGATAATGATAAACAGGTAAATATGAATAAAAAAACAAAATGTAAACAAATGAATAAATACGTGAGAAATAAAAGAATGGAGAAAATGAAATTTAAAAAGGTATTGACAACATCAACAAAATTTATCTCACATTATTATTCAATTCCTTAATTTTTGGTTTACAATATACATTTTTTACTGCGACATGTACAAATATCAGCAACTGAACAAAATTGAGCATTTATATATCCAATATCCGTGTTTCTTTCTCGATTTCTGGTAATAGTGAAATGCTCCTTGGACCAGTACCTGAAGATTTCCAGTTCCTGCCCAAACACAAAGCCAATTCTTACAAATAGGTGTCTCCATAACCCCCAGATGTAACGACTTGAAAACAGCCCATCATTTGGCTCTCGTCAGCGTGGACCCTATTGCCCGACAGGAGCTGTTGTGAACTTGTGTCATATGTAACAACTTACAAACTGCATCATTATACCCCTGCCAAACAAAGTTTGAAGGTACCAGCATATGGTTGGTTGGTTGGTACGTTGCAAAACTTGATCGAACTGCTTTCTCAGTTTTTGAGTGAAATTTAGCGCACACATTGGTCTTGGTATGAAAATGTGCGAGACACATATTTCAAATGTGTCGTAAACAGCATTGCCATGGTAACAGCATATTACAGATAAATCGGGAAAATATGCAGATCAAACTATTTTCTCATTTAAGAAGCAATTCTCATCAAATTTGGCACACACATTGGTGTGGGGGTGAAGATATGCAAGACATTTTGTGTCAGAAACTGTGTTGCCATGGTAACACCATATTAAGGCAATAAAATCAAGGGATAATTTTGTAGATCAAACTACTTCCTCATTTTGCAAGCAGTGCTCATTGTGCAAGACATTTTTTTAAATGTGTCGGAAATTGTGTTGCCAGTTTAACATATTATTGTGAGGTAATCAAAGAAATTTCCTCACGTAAGGTCGTCCTAGTGGGACAGGAACATTAATCACCTTCACGGATAGTTCTAGTTTGGTTGTCTTTTGTCCAGCAGAATCCAATGTGAATTCTTGCAAAAATTGTGCTTGACAGTTCGCCGGTTGTCTGGCAGAGGGGCCGTAGCTATGTTCCCGGCAGAAGGGCCTTAACACTAAATTTTGTTTAATTTGAGAAATATTGCCCTCTTTGATATTTGCACTGAACAGACTAACAGAAGGATCTAAAGATATCTCACTTCTTTGATTTAATTTGAAAAGAGCCAATGGTTTTCAAGTTAAAGACAATTTATTATAAGGCCATTCTGCCTGGAACATATGCTAGGGCCCTTATGGTGGACAACCGATGAATTATGTTTGGGGTGAAATTCCTTTAACTTTGATGTGTACAGTTCGGCCTCCGTTAACCGGCGATGTTGGGACCAGCTTTCATCCAGATAAATGATATGGCCGGATAAGAGAGATAATGTACAAACACAGTATAGGGGGAATTACTACATGTCCTATGTTATAGTATTATAACCCACACACCATATGCAAATTGCCACAGACCACACACATGAGTTACTTTGTTTACTTTTCCCCAAATACCCAGCCAGTTCTGTGTACACTTGTGATAAAGGTGTATCAATTACAGGAAATGACTGATAAGTCTATTGTCCGGATAATGAAGAGAGCCGGTTAACTGATCGCCGTATAACCGAGGCCGAACTGTATGTGATTTGTTGGATGAAATTGCTCACTTAATTGACAGAGATGTTCAAGAACATAAACCCCCCCCCCCCAAAAAAAAAAAAAAACTTACAGACAGCAAATTCCATCAGGACTCTGTGTTGAGGTATTTGCTGCAGTGGATGTATAAAGTGTAGTGTAATAGTTGTTTGGCTTGCAGTGGCAGTATTACTTATAGGTGCGATATTCTATCAAGGTAGAATCATTGTAGTGCATTTTGTTGTTGTACCCATTTGTATATTTTTGTGGGCCGCCCAGCGTGCTGGAAGGCACACTTAGCTTTCGCTTGGACGGATAGATAGATGGATGGATGGATGGATGTCTCTCATCAACCATTTCACACCAAAAGGGTGAACCTCACCAAGAAGGCAAACTCCGAATTGGCTGCCGCTTGGCATGTGGGTAGTGCCGGGTACAAGAGTTCTCCATGCAAACTGATGACGGGAAATATGCATATAAATGACCTCATTTGCATATTTCTTCTGATTGGCTAATAAGAACAAAGGTGAACTTCAACCACTTTCCATAGTCCGATTTCGATGCCGCTCGGCACGCGGATAGTGCTACTTACAAGGGTTACCCATGCAAACTGATGACGAAAAATATGTATGTTAATGACATAATTTGCATATTTCTCCTGATTGGCTAGTAAGAACAAAAGTGAACTTCAATCACTTTCCATAGTCCGATTTCTATGCCGCTCGGCATGTGGGTAGTGCCGGGTACAAGAGTTACCCATGCAAACTGATGATGGAAAATATGCATATTAATAACCTCATGTGCATATTTCTCTTGATGGCCTAATAAGAACAAAGGTGAACTTCAACCACTTTCCATTGTCCAATTTGGGATTGCTCGGCATGTGGATAGTGCCAGGTACAAGGGTTACCCATGCAAACTGATGACAGAAAATATGCATATTAATGACCTCATTTGCATAATTCTTCTGATTGGCTAATAAGAACAAAGGTGAACTTCAACCACTTTCCATAGTCCAATTTCGATGCTGCTTGGCATGTGGGTAGTGCCGGGTACAAGTGGTACCCATGCAAACTGATGATGGAAAATATGCATATTAATAACCTCATTTGCATAATTTTTCTAATTGTCTAATAAGAACAAAGGTGAACCTTGACTGCTCCAAGTCTGATTTCCATGCTGCTTGGCATTTGGGTAGTGCTGGATACAAGTGTTACCTAAGCAAACTGATGATGCAAAATATTCATATTACTGACTTCATTTGCATATTTCTTCTGGTACGTACTTTTATATATTGGGACATGTGAAGCAGCCCACAGGTTTATATTCTCTGAATATAGCAATTGCGAAACCTGAGAACCGCAAAATTCTAGTTTTCCTTGAATTGCACTGGTAATATTTAACTGTCATATTAAAATTCAGTTATTAGAAATAAATCATTATCTACCTGCACACTGTTATTAACCATTTATCTCAGACCAAAAGCTTTCTTTCGTAATGGAGAAATTTTTGTTGTGGTGATTTTTTTTTTTAGATGGGGAATTGCATATTAGCATATTGTTTAATTTGAAATTCATTTTGAGATCACGCCTCTATTTTCTTTCATTATATTTATTCAATAAACTTCATGGTACTAAAACAACATAATGCATATATATGTTATAATTTCAAATGTATTTATATATCACAAAGGGAACATTTGTAACATATTAAAGGCAGGGGATCTCTTTTGCATGCCTAAAAATTAACATTGTGTAAATATAATGGCATTTAGAAGAAAATGCCATCTGGGAACCTTAAGCAAAATATAGGAGCTAGAAACTCAGTTTTAGTGAAATTATTGTGACCGTTAGACTCTGATTTGAATTTTTTTTCTCGTGAGAAAAAAATTCCTACCATAGAACGTACACTAAACGGCTATTGTTTTTCTTTCGCATTTTTTCAAATTCTAGGCAACTACTGACCCCCAAATTTCACAGACATGCCTTTCATCAATAGCCCAAGGGCATGGGCTATCTTTTCCTGGTCTGTGGGGATGTTTGCAAATGAGATCCACTGCCTATTCACTAAGTAAAAAGTGTGAAGTATATTTTCAAAAGTTTATCAAGAATTGAGACTGAATATAGCAACAACATTAAACTGTATCAAATTGATTGAAGAAAATGTATTTTCATGAAAATGATTTCATATAAACATTTACTGGATATAAGCAAGGAAAGTGCTATTAATTTGGTGAGTTGCCAGACACAGTACTGGTTTTCATGGGCAACTATTCACTAAAATCAATATGAATATAGTATCAGTAGTGATACTGGTATCTAACCAAAAATCTATGTATAAATAAAGATTGTTATAAGACCTATTTTGTGTGCATTTTCCAATTTTTAGTTTAACAGTAACATGATTTAGAATAAGTTCAGGTATCATATCATTGTACTAGCAATATTTTTGAATTGTAAATTTCTTGTATCTATGACCATGAAAGGCATGATGAAAACATCAAGAATAAAGGAATGATATACATGTATGTATTAGTAAGAGACAGTATAGTCTTACTTTGTTCTGTAACAGCTTGATAGTTGAGAAAAAAATATGACATTTCATGTTCTAAGCCTTCTCAATGAAAGCCTTCTGAATGAAAAACATTTCTGCAATATATTTGTTTCAATGGTACAGAGGATGACTGCAATGTAGTTTTGTCAGGATTGTGTTTGTGCGTGACAGTGGATGTATTTGTGTGTGTGTGTGTGTGTATGTGTGTGTGTGTGTGTGTGTGTGTGTGTGATGTGAGCATGTATTTGTATGTCCGCATGTGTTTGTATGTCTGCATGAGTTTGTATGTCCGCATGTGTTTGTATGTCCATAGCATGTGGCTGCAGGAATGGTCTACACAGTGATGCCAAGCCTCCCTGATTCTCAGGAAGGCTCCCTGAATATTACATGTATATGATTTTTGTGTGAATAGGTGTATAAATTTCAAAGCCCTGGCTACTCCCATTGAATTGTACACATTTGCTAGAAACCTCCCTGATTCTCAATACAATCCTCCCTGAAACTATATTGAAATAGTTGGCATCCCTGTCTACATGACCTTGTTGACTTTTCTAATAATGAATAAAATAAACAATCTCAAAAAAAAATGAAATATGAACATATCAATTGTTTACCATTGATTATTGACGGTCCTGAAAACGTAAAAGGTCATTTGTGTGAAAATGATCTGTTCAGAGTTCTTCTGCAGGTAAAGTGATGCTTAACAAGTACATTCTTTCATTCCTTTTCCAAGAGTATAATTCTTAGTTGGCAATTATGGCTCTTCATCCCCCATATCTCACTCTTTCTTGGCTCTTTTGTAAGGCCCCTTATTCCACATAAAGGAGACTCTTAGATCACTGAGAGACCTAAAATTGGCAAGATCCCTCAGCAGTATCCAAGACACTGATAAAAATGTCTGTGGAATGGCTCTTAAAACCATTGAAATATCATTGAAAGACCAAAAATCATGCTAATCTTACATTGTCCTCCAGCGATCTCTCAACACTTTTTCAGTTATCTTTCATACAAATTATGGTCTCTCGGTGATCTTCATGGAAGTCTGTCACTGGTTTTTATGGATTTCACTAGTCTTTCAATGATTCCTCAAATGATATCTTAATAATCTTTCAGTGATCTCCAATAATGTGGCAATTCTTGAGAGACTGTCAAAAGATAATTGAAAGACTCGGGAAGACCCTATACATTAAGAGATAGCAGAAAGACTTCTAAAAACCATTGAAAGACCATTTTCAGGAAAGACTATAAAAAAAACTACTTCAAACCATTTCAATTCTTTTTTGAGACCATGAAATACCCTGAAAGATCACTTAGAAATCAAGGAAGACCTCAGAAATCATTGAAAATTCAAGAGCATAGAGCGATCTGTCAGATTTTACGGTCTCTCAGTACTCTTTCACAGGTCTTGCCCTATATGGAATGGAACCATAATCGTACAAATTTGTTTACCAACAAAAATCGGGGAGGTTTTTCCAAGCACCCCCTCACCAATAAAACAATGTACAGTGGTCAGTGGATTCTCTTACAATGAATACTGCTATATGACAAGTTCTTATTGTAATAAAGTAATTGTTAGGGTCCCAGAGTTGAGAAATTCTTTTGTTTATCAGAAGTTTTTGTTTTTCCAACTCTGCCATAGGCGTAAGTGACTTTTTAAGGAGGATGTTTTATGCCAGGGGCCACGGAAAAACCACGGCCAAACAGTGACACAAGCATAAAAAAAAGCTCATGTCCACTGAAAACTGGTTTCACAGTCAAAATCATATTCATTCACAGCCAAACAGCTACACAACAGCAGGGGTGTAAAACACCCCCTTATGAAAAACAGGGCAGGGGTGTTTGAACACCCCAAAACACCCCCCCCCCCTAAATATGCATGTGAATTCTGATATAACAAAGTGATATCAATGGTTCAAGGGCATTTGTCATATCCATGAGTCCACTTTACTAGCTTGTAGGGATATAAAGTGTATGGGATGTACATACTGTAATTTGTTTTGTGGTATGCAAATCAACATATGATGCACCACGCCATACCCCGGGGTACCGTCGTACCCCAGGGTACCGCGTTGTGCAGCGCCCTCTTGTGTTAAAAAATATATTTTCTTCAGTTATGATCGCTGAAATCAATGGTAATGATGCAGAGGCTGTGCAAGTGCACAACAAAAAGGCATAAACTTACGAAAAATGGGGTAAAAATGAAGCTAAATGTGTTATTTTCACCCTTATTACATAACTTTTACATAATTTTGTAACCCAGGGTACAGTGCTGAAAAATAAATAAATAATTCAACAAAACGGCGGATTTCTCCTTGGTACCCCAGGGTACCAAATACTGCATCATATACTCACAGACACACACAACTTCTTGTAATTAACAACTCTTTGTTTTACTACAACAGTACTTGTTTTTAAAACCATGAAAAAAGAAAATACTCCTGACCATTTTTTTTAATATGTAGCTAATTATTTATTCATGAAGTGGCATTAAACTCAATACATTATTCACAACTTTAGTTACAGTGATCATATTGCAAGCAGTTACAGTCACATGCAATTAATTTGCATATTTAGCAACATTCAAAGTTACTAACACAAGTACCCCTTACACAATTCGGTGATTTCACCATTCAATACATCAAATGCAAGAAATCTTGGCTTTCCAGATTTCAGTTTAATTCTTGGTATTTGCAATACGGTGCGCCACCTATTGGATCCAGCAGACAGGCCAATTTCCAACTTCGGGGTCAACATCAGTTCTGCCGCAGCATTGTCGCAGGGCCATTTCACCCACTTTATGTCTTTCGTCCGAGGGTATTTCTCCAAATTGTTAAGTTTGGCAGTGTGTGAATAGCATTTTGATGCTTCACAAATGGCAAAAGCGGAGGATGAATTCAATGAAAACAGTCTAAATATCGCAAGGAAATATGTGGCATGTATTGTTTACATTAAATGTACAATAGCTAGGCTTCATGATGCCTACTATTTCCCATGAGGCATTGCGGATTTTGGCCTGTCCGTTGGACCTGCAACATATTACGAATACAGTGAAACCTCGTTATAACGAGGACCTAAAAACCATGATAATTACCTTGTTATATCAGGTTTCTCACTATATCAGGGTAGAAAAACAAAGAAATATAAAGAGTTGGGACCTGCAAAATCCCCTTGTTATAACAGGATTTTGTTATATCCGACCTCTTTATATCGAGGTTCCACTGTACTGAGAATTAATAGTGTAAACTGCATAAAGTTTACTCATTGTCTCTGAGATTTTATAATTCCAATTGACTTAGAACATCCAGGTCCTGTATACAATGGATTAATTAATATCTTGATTCAATTACACATGAAAGCATGTAGAATTCTATGCTTTCTAACATTGCAAACTACAGTTCTACAGTGTGTGTTCTACAGTTATACGGCCATCGATTATACGGAGATCTCTGTTATCCGGACAATGGGCTTATCAGTCCTTACGTGTAATTGATACACCTTTATCAGAAGTGTACACCAGAACTGATGTGGGCTGTGGCTTGATCACGGACGAGGTAAATAATGTGTCTTGTATGGGCGGTTGAGGGTTGTGTTGGCAATTTTGTGCATGTCTTTGGGTTGTTGATGATACCAACCCACTTATTGGCATGTGACCTCCCCGCGTATACTGTGTTTTGTCTATATTCTCTTATCCGCCATATCACTTATTCCGGATGTTCTTGCTGGGTCCACGTAAGTGCCGGCTTTAATCGAGTTGCAAACTTTTAATACTGAGCTATCACACACAAGCAGGTTTATTTTTCAACTGATATGAAGCAGTGGGTACTACACAAATACGTTTTCATTAACACAGATCTGTAATTGATAAATCTACAAATAAAATTGCAGCAAAAATGTTGTGACATTACAGACACAGAAATGAGAGTAATATGTGACCAAGCTTATTTTCTTATATATATATTAATCTGCTTTATCTTTCACAAAGTTCTCATTTTTTCACATCAAGATGTACTTAATTTAAGTACTTACATGACAATAGTTCACATGACGCCACAAAATTCTACATTATGCGACAAGAATGAGCTCAATACCACATCTTAATGATTTATTACTTTAAATATGATGCATTTCAGATTACCATAAAAGTCATTAAATGACAAGATTAACATGCACCTTCTACCTCACAAATATTAGTCTCTACCCCTTAAAGTGCCATGCACAGTATTGTAGAGTGCCAATTAGTTATCTTGACAATTAATTCATCTTGGTGAATAATTGTATTAATTCACTTTGATTAAACATTAAAACCCAAGCACTGAAACTTCTCAAGGTGTTTTCACATTAGCCCGATGAAAGTTCAAGCTCCAGATTTTTTCACCATTACATATTAGCACGCTACCAGTAATTTATTTGCTATTCATGTCATCATGAAGAAAATAAGCCCGGACTTCTTTCGAGCTAATTAAATAGTTGAGCATGTACAAACAGCATCAGTATAGCGCACCTTCAAAATTTTACAAACACAGTGCATATTTCCGTCAGGTCACACATGCTAGGCATGATGGGACGTATAACGCTAATTTCTTGAAGCGAATTCTCATTATCAAATAGTGCGCTAATTCTCCAAATCATCCCGCTATTTCAAAAAAAATTTGAGTTTGACTCGAGAAATTTTCTTGATCAAAGCTTCCAAATTAGCACGTTAATTTGAATTCACTTATCAAAAAGTACACTATTTTGTGATCAGGTTAAATTCCCGAATCAGAAATAGCATGCTATGTTGAAACATCGGGCTGACGTGAAAACGCCACTTGACAAAATTATGGATAAGCCCCAACCATAAGGATTAGGATTAGAGAGGATTAAATGGATTAGCACTTGGAGTTATTAGTTTCCATGAATACGCATGAAGGTGCTTGTGGCATGGCACCAAAAGCTAGTATATATGAATGAAGCATATTAACACGTTACGGTACCTCAGAGATTCTGAAATTCCCATAGGGTTAATACATGGCATATCCACTTCTTGTAGCCAACGGGTTAAGGGTTAATCTACATGTATGTGTCACCTCATGTAAATAAAAAACTGGCTCAAAAATCTTGGACTGATCATGTAAAGAAACTAGTCAGCAATATACCAGCAATGAGGAACAGCTAGGGCATCATGCATTTCTGACATCACAGTTCAAGAGAAATTCACACACGAGTATAGACACACAAAGATAATCTGTTTTTTTTTTAGTTTCACCCAGTAAAGAAAAATTAATATTGTTTGTTGTTTTTTGATGTCACTATTTTTGTTGTTCTACAACTGAGAGAATTACTTGGGTATTACACACATGCAGAGCCATACTCATGATTGGCATCAATATTGATGCATTTTGATAATGCCTTGATTTCTTCAAGTTAGTTTATTGTTGATCTGTTTGAATCTTGGAAATGTTGTGTCAATCTATAAGTAATAATTCTTTCCAAGAAACACAAATACAAAGTTCACTTTTCATCATTACACTTCACTTATCAACTGAAGCCTAAATAATGCCCTCTGCGAACTATACATTGTATTTGTATACTATTATTTAACACAGCCAATCGGGCAAAACATTGTATCAAATGAATTTTTGAAGTGTTACCATCTTTGATGCTTTGATACCATCAATAATATCAAATACATAACATTTATTTTAAAAAACAAATGATGAAGATAAATTAATTCAGGTATACAGAAATACATATTTTGGTAACATTTAAAGCAGAGTTGTCACTGACTATACATGTAATGACAAATGATGAAGATGAATTTTTAGTTCTGGCATGAAGTTGTGACAAATCAAATACAGATGTCACTGACATACATGTATTGATGCAAAAAATAAAAAAAGACAAACTGTCAGAAAAAAAATATGACCTCTTACCCAATTTAGGGCTAAATATCAGATGATTTGAACATGGGGATCACTTTAATATGGATTCTAGTGCTAGACCATATCAAACAATAATTTTGATAATACATCTCCCTCAAATATTAAAAGCTAGAATAGTATATGAATTAAAAAAATTTTCCTTAAACTTGCTGTTTTTAAAACATAACCACCACCTTGTATCATCCAAATACAACATATTAATTCTCAAGTTCAACAGCTGAACGAATGACAAGATCTATTAGCAACCATACTGTTCCACCTGTTCCCCCCCCCCCCCCACCAGTACCACCATGCATCCCCAGCAATTTAACCTTTCAAATAACCTGAGTAAAGTAAAAACATGATTTATTGAAAGAAAACCAATCTTTCTACCACATTTTCACAGCCGAACCCTTGACAAGATCTGAGGGGCAGATTTACTACCACTTTTCCAGCCCCCAACCCCAACCCCCATCCCCACCCCACCACAACAACAATGACCTTCAAAGTATCCACAGCCTAAATTAAA
>JZLH01S0507962.1:0-13445 GCA_001188425.1 Eucidaris tribuloides
CAATTCACACACACCAACACACATCAACACACAACACACGACACACGCAATACACAATCACACAACACACACACAACAAACACCACACAGACACACACACAAGATGCGCTCAACCACACAGCACACACAACACAGAGTGCAACAGCACACATCACCACATTTACAACAACAGCCACACACTCACACAACACACAACACACACGACAGCGCACACAGCACACAAGACACTCTCCGAGGAAATTCACCTCGTACACGCACACAGCAAAACATACGTACTACACAAAACATAAAATATACGCGACACACACATACATATTAACATTACGCATACACAACGTCAACATACATTATAAATTACAGTCACATAAACTATACAAATATACACCCACTAAAATGACGGCTTAAATACACAAACATGTTACAATTATCACATTTACACAACACACACACACACACACACACAACAACACACAAAACATAACAACATTACAGATAAAGAAAGAACAACAATCCCATTGTTTGTATTTTTCATTATCAGATTGTGGAATGTTTTTCGTAAGAAATTATTTTTCTTGTTTCCATGAATAGTAATGTTTTAAAAGCAGCCTTCCCTAC
Organism: Eucidaris tribuloides; assembly: GCA_001188425.1. Taxonomy (NCBI): domain Eukaryota; kingdom Metazoa; phylum Echinodermata; class Echinoidea; order Cidaroida; family Cidaridae; genus Eucidaris; species Eucidaris tribuloides. The sequence continues at coordinate 616 of JZLH01S0507962.1, forward strand.
TTTCCCCCCAACTTCTGAAATGCGTAGAAAAATACAAAGGCCCTTTGATTTTCTTTAGATGTTGATGACCTGTAAATTTCTACATTACGAGCGTAGTTTCTATTTCATTGGATAGCTACTTCATTTTCGTTTACAGTCTCACCGGGTAATGGTTTTTCTCAGCCCAGCTATGTATGGCGCCTTCTTTTGACCAAGTGCACTCAATTTTTGTTTGGCCATCAAAGAGAGCTGAACCAGGTAGTTCATGGGATAGAGTTGAAAGGTAATGATCTGAGTTTCGTAAGACTCATTCATTCGTTTATTTTTTTTTACGTTTAACAAAAAAAATCACATATATACAAATAATAAATGTAGGTATTTTTATGTACTTGCCGAAAAAACACGAGATTTACGTTTATTATACTGCATTTAAAAGGTCTCCGAAACAATGAAAAAATATTCCACAAATATACACATTACAAACTAACATGATATCTGGAATTGGAACTAAATCTTTATTTCACCGAGACATTAATATCATATGTACACATAAATACTAAATAGTACAGAAATGGACCAAATCACTCAATTATATACTGGTTAAAAATACGCTATCAATTTTATACAAAATCGAATATAACAAATAAATGACAATGAAAACGAGTTGGAAAAAACAACAAAATTAATTAATGATTAATCATCCTCAAATTCCTCACAAAAATTAAAATGCTCGAGGTGTTTTGATGTACGTGACACATTGTCTAATAATCATCTGAATTTATTACTTACAATGTAAATACTGTATTTCTCTACCTTTTCTGAGTGTGTGTTCATTTCATTGAAATTGAAGCAGGGGGAAGAAGGAGGAGTAGGAGGAGGAGACAGGAGAGGACGAGGAGGAAAAAGAGGCGGAAGAAGAGGAGCAATAGGAAGAAGAAGAAGAGGAGGGGGAGGAGGAAGAAGAAGAATAGGAGAAGAAGGAGTAGGAGGAAGAATAGAAGGGCGAGGAGTAAATAAATTAATGTACATGTACTTGCAATTATAATATGATGTATTGACCCAAAATTGGTTTTCTCAAGCATTGCCGTGAATGACAGACTACGTACGTAACAACTACTGAGTGAATTTAAAATCTGTCGACCAAACAAACACTGGTCAATAAAACAGTAGTACATACAGTCAAGTTGTCAATAAATAAATCCAATCAATCAATCAATCAATCAATCAATCAATCAAACAAACAAACAACCAATCAATTGACACAAGCGGTAGACTGAATATAACGAACTTTTTGTTTCATATAATTATATCAGCCATTCACCCGATAAAATCCACATCATCAAGGTGTTTTTCAGGAAGGAGATACCCTTCAGTTATCTGTATTATGCACATCTAATAATTAACATGATTAGGGTTCCACCAGTCGCGCTGTATACCGTTTCTCTAGAATATTCGTGGCTCTCGCTATTTATCTTGTGCAAATTCGAGCACGCTGGTAGACGATATACTGTCCAGAGATGCTAATTTTTGTTTTAAGCATCACATAGCTTTCAAACTTTAAGAGAAGATGATTAATGGTTAGCTCTATCAGTATTGTGTTTGTACGAACATGAATTGACCTTAATAAGCAGTTCGGAATTACTATAAATGTCGCAAACGACCTCATGATGCATATCTTTGAAGAATAGCTCGCTCTTTCTGTGAAGCCTCTGAGAGCAACCGTTCTTGGAGAATACTTTCACCTGTTAATTCCTGTATTTATGAACCTTATGCATACACGATATATAATACAGCCTTCATTGATTGTCGATTTTTTTTTGATTGATTCCACAAAATTAGTACAAAAAATGATCATTGTTTTTCATATATACGCAAAAGGTTATTACGAACTGGCCTATTAGTCTACAACCGTGTAACAGCATGTTCACCGAGTTTATCATTACGCAGTTTACAGTTTACTTTCATGTCTGAAACAGTGCTCACAGTTCCAACGTTATGTGAATCTGCGTCAGCATAGGTTGATGATCCGGTGTTTTCCGTACGGCTTCCACGCACGGTTGGCGCACCAATACCAAGGCGTTCTTTCCAGAGACCGACGGTGCGCTTGTTAACGACGAAGGCCACAAAAATGAATGCTCCCTGTAAACCATTGGGAATGGTAAAGATATAATAGAGAACTGTGCTCCAAAAGAAAGGAAGTATGAGACCAGAAATCCAGGTAAACCCCATGAGGGCTGATATCTGTTGAAATAGCGAGGAGAGAAAACGAAAGAAAAGGAAAAGGATTACAAAATTACAAACTTGATACAAAAATTTTGTAAACATAAGGATCTTTTAGGCGAAACAAGCAGTGGTACAAAAACGGTGAGTGAAATATTTCGGACCAAACGAAGGCTACTGTAAAAACGACAAACATGGGTTTTTACAGCCTATCAGATAACGGATTGACTCACGCTTTTCTGCCCTGAAACTCGTTTTTGGTAATAATGACTTATTAATGACAGTTATTAATCAGATAGAATCCCTTTAAAATGTTTCTATTAATCCTCCGCAGGGTGTGGCTCTAAATGTCACACACTGATTTAAAAAATCCCCCAAAACAGGTGTCCAAAAACTATGTTGTGATTAAAGCCCAAGTATAGGTTTGGTCTATCAGACAAATTTTTGCTCAATCTGTCACAAAGTGTTTTGTTGTCACCCCAGACATAAGGAAACAACATCATACTCAAATTGGTTTACTAGTATAGTGGCAAATTACGGTATGTTTAAATTAAAGGAGAGTATCTAGTAGTATGTACATTACCTATGGGAAATCTCAGGCCCCCTCCCCCCCCCCCACCGAGATTTTACATTTTGAGAAATTTCTCAAAGAAGGGGAAAGTTTCAGGGCGAGTAATTTCAGCCCAAGGTATTAATAGATCATATAGGTGTATCTTAAAAACATAATTGCAAAGAATTGAATCTAACACCATTTACCAAACTATACTTGGATTTTAAGTTTAACCTATAATAAATACCAAAAGAAGATGGCAATCTTTGAGAAAAGAGTAAAATACCGTACAGGATGTGGCTTTAACCTGGTCAATCACACTTGTTATATGTACGTAAACTTCAATGAACGGAAAAGGTTGGGGAGAATTTATTACCCGCAAATAGTGCATACACCTTCCTCGGAAAAGTTCCAGGACTGGAGTCACAACAGAAATATTTCTAATCCACATAACTACGCATTCAACCCCTTCGACGCAATCCCCCTGGAGTCTAATGCACTCTTCCATCCCTTTTCTGCCACTTCTGTATGAACCCTTGGAAGGATTCTTCCGAAATCCTCCCCAGCTCCGTCATTTCGGTCATCTATATTGTCTACGTCTTTAAATCGAGACACCACGATGACCCCCTTGAGCGTTGTTGAGGTTGGGGGAGAGGAAAATCCAGACGGAGCACGGTAAAGTGAGTACAGGGAGGTTTCTCCAGCACGGGGACGTTCTAATAGGCCAGGAACGGTTGAATCCTCAGGGTATTGTAAGCAGGAGCTTGTCAGCTGGAGGTAGCCCGACATCACCAAGGCCGAAGACAGCAAGACAAGTCCAAAGTCAAAGTCATATTGACCGCATTCTTCGATGTGAGGGGCATCCTCTACAGTCAGTTCTTGCTACAGAGCCAGAAGATAAACCACCACGTCTAAAAATAGATATTGCGACAACTGCGCCGTTCAGTGCTCTGGAGAAAGTGACAGCTGTGGCTGGATAACTTGTGGCTACTTTCACCACGACGTGTCTACTCACAATGCCCCGAGCATCCGACAGTTGCTGACTGAGAAGTAAATCGCCGTGCTGTAGCAACCTCCCTACTCACCCAACTCGGTTCTGTGTGATTTTTTCCCTCTTCCCCAAGGTCAAGGGGTCATAATTTTAACTCGTTGTGGACTGGATGCGAGATATCTCGGGCAGTTAGTATATATAGGATACGTTGAAATCAAATCATCTCCAACGGGTTAAGGGGTCGTTTTGAAGACGTGGATGACGACATCGAGATAGCCTTGACGACAGAGCTGCGAAAGATTATCCCGGAAGAATCCTTCCAGGAGTTCATGGAGCCGTGGTACAGAAGATTAGGAAAATTCTTTGTACTGCCGGGATTACTTAGAAAGGGGAAAACTCGTAGTTTGTAGTTTGGATTTGAAATATTTTTATCACGACACCAGTCCTCACACTTTTCTGACCCAACACGTACATGCCTTTAAACCTGTGATCACATGTAATATCGCGTTTTTTACAATTTAGAATTAATTTACTGTAAAAGACATAATTATTTGGCTTATCTCTAAAGGTTTTGTAGCGGTGTGGCGGATTGGCAATCTGCATATTCTGGAAAGCGATCCATGTTGTTACGAAAGGGTGCAGTGAACGCCCAATATCGATCAACGCACTTTTTCTATAGACAACGAAAGGGGAAGGGGGTGTTCATGTCCCTGTGACCTTTTTGACAAATGCTTCGATTTGGAAGAAAGCTCAGCTGTGAATAAAGTTAGTGTTGTTATAAGGCTGGGTTCAAATATTGTTTTCATTTTTTGTTTTAAGGACTGACGAAACAAACAATAACGCCTGCCTGAGCATTTGAGAATCCCCGCCGGTTGTCTAGAGTGGTTGCGGAGTGACACCTATTAAGATAAGCCTAATTATCATGGCTTGAAAAAAGGAAAACTCACCTTGCAGTAAACGAGTAGCAGATATAACTTTTCATTGGTTTCTGTGGATTTGTGCGAATCGTCCAGCTCCTTAACAGCAGTTTTACTTCTCCAAATCCCAATAGCTGTGCGACAGAAAAGAACACCATTGACCGCTAGAAAGAGAGCTACAGGTACCCCGAAAGCACACAACCGAACAGTGCCGTTCCCGATCCAGCAAACGCCGTCGACTCCGTAAGTCAACGGAATATCGTCACTAGGATATAGGTCGATGGATAAACATGGAATAACAATAGCCATCGGTGTCATGACCACGTAGAGCATATACCAGAGAAATGACTTCAAACTGCTCTCAGCGAACGTGATACTCTTCTCAGAGCCAAATGTACGATACAAGTCATACGCCAACGTATTTGTCAGAGCAAAGACGGAGAGCCAAACAAAGTGAGAAATGACCGATATAAATGTGCAAACAGCCGGATAGGGATATGCGTATGATCCGGTCATTACGAGAATTTGACCACAGATCAAAGCTGCACAGAGAGTCATTACCAGCTTGTTATTCGTTACTTTCCGTAACGCCGGAAAAGTGGCGTACGTCACCAACGTCAACGCGAGAGACAGTACTGAAATTGAAAGGCACACCGTACTAACAATACCTCCATCAGTGACTGAGAGGAAAACAGTTAGTGTCGTGGTCACATTTTGCGTTCCATTTCTCTCGAAGTTAGAGCATATTTGAATATCTCCCGTGCTGGTAACTGTGTACTCAGAAGGTGCGTACAATATGTTGGTAGCCAAATGTAAGAGCAGCTTCGAGTTGTTACGAACAATCGTCTGGAAAAGCGACGCATTCAGCGTAATCAACGGGCAAATAGGTGATCGGCCGCTTCCTAGTCTGTTCTGAACATCATGTTGGCACACTTGATAGGTAACGTTGCGTTCAGAATTTACAAGAGACTGTTGCGTCATATCAAATAAACCTACCATGCGTATATCTCGCGGTAGATATACGTTTTGTGCGTAATTCCCTCCAAGTTGTATGTATCGTGTCCCATTTACTGATGTGAGGTTGACATCATCATCGGCCAAAGTCACCCATTCCCCCGTACACTCGCCTTGATGTGTCTCACATGCCGCATGGTACCGAAGCGACGTGATATTGCATGGTGTTTGCGACATGATTGACATTCGAGATCGATTTTGATCAGCAAATACACGAAATTCGACGGTTGCAGATGTGGAATTTAATGCGTAGCTAAAAACCATCAGATCACTAGCATGGGTCGACGTCTGACAACTTCTTGTTGCTTCTGTGATATTTGGGGATTCCAAGAGAATCAAATCATCGGTAGATATGGACAGAGTATCCGCCAGACATTCTGTGAAATATCGGCTGCTGTTCTGTGAATAGCAGTTACTATCTGAATGGGACACGATGACGTCTATTGCAGTTACCGTGTAATCGCACTTAAAATTCCGTCTACATGTATCGCCAAGTAAAGTGTACCCTTCGGGACACGATAACCTGCGACAGATTCCCGAAAAGGCATCAAAGATGGTTCTTTCGGGACAGTTGACGGTCACGACAGTTACGCCTTGTATAATCACCCGGTTCCCAGTATTTTCCCGAAAATCAAATAAAATTGAAAGTGGAAATCCAGCAGTGGATCCATCTAGAGGAAATACTCTTGCGCTGCACACACGTTTGTAAGAAATGTTATGAGCTACTTCTTCGTTACAATGAAGGCAATATGGATTTCCATACGATTTAAAAGGTGCTCTAAATGATTTGCATGCTTCTGTGACCGTTGGATTATGCTGAGTAAAATTTATAGGGCATGTCGCAATTTTGTCTTGGTCGCATTCTCTAACGGAAGGACCTTGCAATTCCGCGGGGACGGCGTACACGCGGGTACAGTTCCCTTGATCAAGAAAATCGTGGACGGAACTAGTTGCAGTCGCATTGACATCGGTGTTATTATCTACTGGTCCGCACCTTATCCGGAGCTCCCAAGCCGCGAGGTCCGCTGGCTCGACACCGTTGCAGATTGCACAATACACGTTCGCGAAACTCACAACGTCACCGAGAGAGACGGGGATTAACGTCAGGAGATCATCGTAGCTTGGTTGGCGTTGACACTTGTCGCGATGTGTCGGCTGTTCCCACGCGTCCGGACATTTCCCTACCACGGCGAAAGCAGTGCTTGAATTCAGACTGTGGCACACGATTTGATGACTTTCGATAGAGGAAAGGAATTCTAGATGTCTTTCGCTGATATTTCCCCGTGAACTTTGACAGGTGGTGTTATAATCAAAGCAGCAGTCGCCGAAAATGGTACAGAACGGATCACAGCGACATCCACCGATGGGAATCTTGGAGCGACTTGAAACGTCGCATCCCCGGTTGGCGCACAGTTGATTCGATTTACACACGGTGATGTTGTACGTCGTTCCTGGCCATTCCACAAATCTATATTCGCTTTCCGGTGTTTTTAATTCTAATCAAGAAAAAATATATGATACTTGGTAAATTAACAAATTTTGTACTTAGAGGTTATAGGGGTGGGATGGTGGTGAATTTCTCCCAATGGTAATATACGCCTAACTATGGAGTTTGATGGACTACATATCACATCCCACGTTCCTCACCAACATACCCATCTACTCGAGTCAGTGGCGTTAGTAATTTAAATCATTTCACCGTAAAACCTGTGTTTACTCTGGTTCAAGATAATGTAACCCCAAAAGTGTTAATACATTTTGGATTCCTTGAAATGAATCTTAATCTCGATTCTGAACGTATGCTTATTTTTTAAAAGTTGTAATCTTTCATGAAAGAGTAATATCTTTTACGGTATTTATAAATGACATGCGGATGCTGGCCACTATGCTGCAAACATGAAAAACGGGGGCATCTCAGACGCTAATTTCTGCCCGTGTGGTGAAATCCAGACCCACGAACACGTCGTCAATGAATGTAGCGTGACTGGTCCCCCTTACCCACTGACAGATATTGACAACTCCCAACTGGTGATCAAAATGATAAACGACTACAAATTTTGAAGTTGTAGTTTACATACGAAATAATAATAATGATAATGATAATAATAATAATAAAATAATAATAATAGTAATAATAATAATAATAATAATAATAATAATAATAATAATTGTCATTAGAAGTAGGAAGCTTTCCACGTCCCCTTTACTAGTCCGCCAATGTCTCGAGTCCAAGTCGGACATTATTTTCTAATCTGAAACTTTGCCATCAAAATCTATATCGATATCATTATTTACCTGGTGATTTCGTCGGTGCACTATCCCCGCATTCCAACGAGTCATCTAGGGATAATAACGATAATGATGGGAACAGTAATGATAATGGTGTGTCGGTGGAAATGATGGCGAAAATGATAATGACGTGCATAGAAGAGGAGAAGACGGAGGAGCAGGATGGGAACAGAAGCCTAAGAAGGACCTTACGACGAATCTACATTTTGTGGACCATTACATGACTTCACCCACACTAGCACACACAATGCACCACTGACCTAGCCCTCTTTGTTATTTTAAAATTGGACTTATTTTCATATGACCCACCGCAGGCATCCAGCCACATGTACTGATGAAAGTGTAAATGTGGATATGTGACGACAACACTGGGTTTTCACCATTCTCTTTTCGATGAAGTGTGTGGGTTATTTTACGTGGTGAGGTGTTTCTGTTTCAACACGGAACCACCGGCTTTACGTCCAAACCGATGGACGGGCTACTGGGGATAAAGTGTCCTATACCCAAGGACACAACCGCCATAACGTGGATTCGAACCAGTGATTTCAGAATCGGGAAGCCAAGTTCAGTGGCGTCGATCCATAAGAAAGGGGGGTGGGGGCCGGCATTACAATGTGGATACCCCTTTATGGGTGCAACTTTACACCTTTAAACCTTAAAGGTGCAAAGTTGCATTTTAAAGGTTCAAAGTTACACCTTAAAATGTGCTCCAAGCGTGATATTGCTAAAGATGCAAAGTTGAACCTATTTTTCTTAGTGTGTAAGGGGTATCAAACACGGTAAAAATCAGGTGGAAATGGTATTTTTTTAGCACAGAATTTAGTTGAAACGAGTATTTTTTTCAGATTAGAATACTTGTTTAGGGCACTCTTAGATCAAAGGATAATAGGGCCCATTGTGAAATTCCACGCACGAGCATAATGGTGTCCACCTTGTAATGACAGCCCCCTCCCCCTCCCCTCCTATGGATCGACGCCACTGAACTCGGCTACCTGATTCAGAGATCCCTGGTTCGAATCCACGTTATGGCGGTTGTGTCCTTCGGTATAGGACACTTTATCCCCAGTACCCTGTCCATCTTTTTTTTAATCCACGAGAATGGTGTCCACCTTGTGATGACAGTGCCCCCAAATTTCAGATGAGGATCGGTGCAAAAGTAAAAGAAATAATTTGAAATTGTATATGTTTAGTAATTTGCATGTTAAATTTAATGGTTTGTAGTGCCTTGCATTGATTTTTTAACATATTCTTGCACATTTTATGGATTTTTTTCTCAAAATAATCAAGGGTGACAAAATGATATGTTTGCCACCCCGAATATTGTAAGGGGGCAAGTGTCCCGAGCCCCCCTCTGCCAGTGACCAATGTCCCTCACCAAGCTGTTATCCACTAAGCCATGACCCCTCCCACTCGTCACTTGGAGATGCTACTCACCCCGGGGAGGAGGTCTGTCACAGCACTTGCAGTAATACCCTTCCTCCAGGTTTGTGCAATAACGTTGCCATAAGCATGGATTATCAGTACAGGAACGCATGTCTGGGAATCGAAAATACACGTAAAAGTGCGTTGAATTTCTCCACAATATAGTGCTTGATTAAATTTCTTGTTCGGGGTGGGGTGAGCAATAGAATATTAGGGGAGATCTGTATTAAAAAGAAACTTCTAATAACATTGTTTGTATACCCATAAACGAAAACTTTGGGGTATTGAAGAGTCATTTGTGTGTGTGTGTGTGTGTTTTTAGCAGCACTCAAGTTTTCTTCCTTCAGGTATCACATATAACTTCCACGGCAAAGTGGTGGAAGACTTGGGGTTAATAGAGAAACAAGCGGAATCACTGATTTCTTCTCTTTATGTCTATGAAGACATTAGGTCTGTTATGGAAAACTGAGTTCATAGTATACAGATATGGACTGTTGTTCGAGGCATATCAAACCCCATGCTATGAGCGGAAGCTTCTTGATTTAAACAAATCAGATGCGAGGATTCAGTGGCGTACCGTGGGTCAACTCAGTTGGGGGGGGGGGGCACAGTCGCTTAGCCAAAATTGCATTTTCAGATAGTGGAATTTAAGCGAGCATTCTTAATACATGTGTGAGGTGTACAATATTAAATTTTGTAAAGATTATGAAATTCAAGTTCTGTCTGCACACTCCAAGTAAACCTATGAGAAGTACAGAACAATTCTACCGACGGGGGTCTGAGGCAATCCTTGAAGAAGTCATGATCAATAAATGAATGTATGAATCAATGTATAAATCATTGTATAAACTAATCAATCAATCATTTACTCTACAAATTAACTTAGCCATTAATAAAGTGGGATAATTAAGATTATGAAGCATACTTTTCTCAATGTTTAGTTACACGGAAATTATCTTTATTCGTTTAAAGGAATTAGCATACAATAATGAACTCAATTCTTCAGAGTATAATCCTTACCGATTTCGCAAAAAGCACTCACGTGCATACAGAACCGACTGGAGTTTCTTTGTTCAATCGTCGAATATGTCAGCCATAGAGTGGAATTATTTGTAACCAAGTAACCTCGTGGTGCCGAATCCTGTGAAAAAGATATGAACGCCGACGACACATTTCTCTCTGAGTGGATAGTCAAGACCTCGCCACGGCTCCATCGTATGCGACGACCTTCAAAATCCAATCTCAGGCCGCAACCCTCCGGACTGTGCATCCACCAGACCGCATCAATGCCAGCACGATGCGCATTTGAATAGGGCGGGAGTGCAACGGCGATCGACTGTACTTCATTCACATAAAAGGTTACATTCTCTTCTGAAATACAATAAACGTTAAAGACACAATTCAACATTGTGGAGGTTCGATTTAACGATTGTTAAAACTTTGATATTTTGACCTACACAGTACTTATTGAATGGACAAATAAGGACGATAAAACTTTGGAAAGTAATGCATGTGGAGTATTCCCAGCCCGGCTGCCATAAAGGCCCTCGAGCCAATTTAACCACAACAGGATTATTGTGTCATAATCATAATGTAAGACATACAAGACACAATCAGATATGACGTCATAAAAAAATGAATCTCAGGCTCGAGACGAAAACGCGTGAAGAACGTATCTCGAACGAAAATGAAAACCCGGTGTTGTGGTCACATAATTATCCATACGCAAAACTACCCGAGACTGGATGTCTGAGGGTAACGGTGATTACGTTCGCTTTTCTAGTCCCTGTCATTTGAAATGATGACAAAACAGCAATAACAATAATAATAATTGATTAAACAAGAACAAAATGTGCGAATGTGATTTATTTACGGTAAGTACGTTTTAAAACAACCGTAAATATCTGAAATTAATGGAAAAGGTCAACTGAAATCAAATCTATAAATGTTCACTGTAATTGCGAACTTTTGATAATAATCATCGGTAAGACGTAAATAAGTGAAGGTTACTCCTCATGTTGGAATGACCATTGTCACTGGCATAAAGAGTGGGGTGCAGCAGGTCCACTGGCGTACCTATAGGGGGCAGAGTGCTCCCCTGACGGGGCCGAAGTTTGTTTGGGATTTTTTGCTTGTCAGCGGAATAAAAACTTGGACCTAGGATTTGAACTGAAATTTTTTTCGCCACTATCCCAGTGAGCAGGTCAGTGCGTTGCCTGCTGAAAAGACTAACAAAATGATAGTACACTGTACATATACCATAATTAAAACTTATTACGTGTTCAGTTATACCTTTACAGCTAAAATTTAAATCCTGCAAACCGCTTATTTACGGAACTAGCCCTTATTGTATGTGCAATAAAAAAATAATTTATCGTGTACATGTTTATGAAGAAAAAATCAATACAAACAGGGACACATCCTTGTTTACATAGGTCTATAATAAAGTAATCAATGACTACCACCTTTACTTAATCCCAAACGTATACCTCAGTTCCCGTTGTTATCTCCCACTCCTGGTTATACTTATCTCTCACTTGTAGCCTTTTCTAAACCGTACGACATAAAACAGCAAAAAAACAAACACAGTTTGCATGTAAAGCAGGACAAGTAAACAGTTTGTTGCACTTACCATTTTCAAAATCATAACAGTCAACGACAGATAATGCAAAGACAACCAAAATAACTTTGCACAACTGGTGTATCATCTTGAAATGTCATTCCTGTAAAGACAAAAAGTAATATGCTTAAAGTCATGATGTAGTTATAGCTCAATTACCTGCATGCCCCACTATTGAATGTATGGTTCAAATCTTGAAATAATGTAACATTTAATAGCGAGTGACTGTACGAGCACCCCCGGCAAGTACACTTGTACGTGAACGCCATCCTGACACTATGCTATCCACACTAAAAATAAAGGTGCGCACAAGGTGCAACTTTGCGGAAATAGGTGTAGAGCAATTTCTGCCGCGGTATTCGAGCAATTCTGCACCTTTCACGGGCGAACGCTCGCCCCACTCCATTATGTTTGCAAGTTTGCACCTTTTAGGTGCACATTTATGCAAATTCATGGATGTTTTCTCTTCCGAAGCCTGGTGTGAGCTCTTTCTACCATCTGTTTCTATGAATACAATTTCAATACGGAAAATGTAACTTGCATATACATTATACTATTTTCTATGTCAGACAAGTTTAGACAAGCTTTCAAGTTGTCAAAAACAACCTTTATTCAAAAGGTATGCATGGAATTTGAATATGTTACGAAAACGGCCTATAGGTCCAAAGTTTGCACCTTAAAAGGATGAAAATAATGCACCTTCGGCTTCAACACTATATAATTATTTGAAAATACACACCTTCATGGCCAGTGTGTTGGCCAAGTGGGTAGAGTGTCCGTCTCACGTGCGGAAAGTCGCGGGTTCGAGCCCCGGAAAGGTCATATTTG
>JZLH01S0508017.1:0-31460 GCA_001188425.1 Eucidaris tribuloides
CATCAGATTTACAATGACTACCTTTATATTCAAAGATGATCTTGTAAGAGCCAGGACAGTGGCACTAACCATGTGAGGCGATCCTGCTAATCCTGCAGCCAGCATCTCCAGGTATTTACTCACACATACTGCAAGATACAAAAGTTTGACAATCATGACTAACAACAGCATCTACAACATCAGTAATGTTTACATGTTTGGTAGGTTCCATGACATTTGCTCCAATGACAATTGCATGCATTAATTCTAACTTCAACCCTGCCTCTACAGCAACCGCTAACCCAATGGCAACCCTGACCCTAACTCTTTTCCCACCGGAGCAAATGTTGGGTTACTGTTTGGTAATGAGCCTGATCAGTTAAAGTGAGCATTGAGGTAAAAAATTCATTTTGATATTCTTAAGATGTAATCACTGCCGGATATTTCATAGATATCTAAAGTTACTAAAATCCATATTTGTTTTATTTGGTAAGGTCCGGAAAGCGACTGGAATGACTCACTTTTGAATAGGGGTGTTGAATACTGCTGTCACGGACGGACAATTTTGAGAAATATTGATTTGGTCCTATTTTGACAATCATTAGATTGACTCGTGTTTTGTTTGCTAGTAATTATAGATGAAACACCAGTTTTCTAAAATGCAGAAAAATATTGTGAAATATTTGTACAAGAATGGTCATACCGCATTTTTATATTCAAGTTTATGCAAATTTGTCCGTCCGTGACAGAAAGAAAAGTTAAAAGTTTTTTGTTCCATTGCTGGAGTAATAAATTTAAACAAAAACATGCTGACCTATCTCACTAGCAAAAGACCTATGATGTGTATGTATGAAACCCAGATCAATTAAATATTCATATGCTAAATATAAATTTGAATATTGTCACAGACGGACAAATTTTTGTCACGGACGGACATTTGCATTATATTGCAATGGCATAATAGGGATTTCTTATTCAATGATTTTGTAAATGTGTTTTATCAGTTTGTTGAGATATTTCATAACATAAATCCAATAAATGGTATTGTAATTTATAAATATACCCCCAAATAACCCATCCCCCAACACACACTCACACAAAAGTGTTTTCATGCCCCCGCAGACGAAGTCTCGAGGGGGCATTAAGTGTTGCACCGTCAGACCGTTCGTCCATCCGTCCCTCTAATTTGTTTCCGCAAGATAACTTAAAAAATGTTTGACAGATTTTAAATATTTTTGGTGTGTAGGTAGATCACACTAAAATAAAGGGAATGTTTGACTTTGGAGTCCGCAAGTCCAAGGTCAAAGGTCACAGCTCATTATATATGCGGGTTGGTTTCTGGATGATAACTTGATAAATATTCAATGGAATTTAAAAATGTTTTCGTATGTAGGTAGATCACAATAAAATACAAGTCAAGTTCAAATGTGGAGTCTGCAGGTAAAAGGTCAGAGGTCACAACTCATTATATATGCAAAATGGTTTTGGGGTGATAACTTGATAAATATTTGACAGAATTGAAAAAAAATTGGTATGTAGGTACATGACACTAAAATACAAGTCCAGATCAAGTTGGAGTCTGCAATTCAAAGGTCAAAGGTCACAGCTTATGCAAAATGGTTTCCACACACTCAATAAGAAATGTTTACTGACTGCATTATAGCTAGGGCATCTGTGTCCTGTGGACACACAAACTTTCTAGTTTATTCATCTTTTCAAGTTTATTAGTGATATGAGTACTGGAATCTGGGCTAAAATATCAATTTTAATTGGAATAATGCCCATCTGTGACAAAAAAAATGTCCGTCCGTGACGCCAAATGTCCGTCCGTGACACTGGACATGTCCGTCCGTGACAAAACTTTTTGTCGTTCTAGTAAAAGTTGCAGCTTGCTTCAAAATTACATACATACGTTAGGGAAGTCAACTTCTTAGACAACATCTCCAATGAAAAGAAATTGTCAGCATTGTTTCGTTTAGATAGAAAGAACAAAAGATCACCGACAAGTGTAAAAACCCATTTCTATCCTTTCCGTCCGTGACAATGAATATTTAATGAATTCTATCTTTAGTAGGTAACCATGGCAACAAAATTCTATAAACATTTAACAATTTCAGTGATACTCTTCACGATGAACCATACACAAACTTGACAATTTTTACTACTTAACTTTTACAAGCCCTTAAACTTTCTGAATTTGTTAAATGTCCGTCCGTGACAAATTGATCAGGCTCTTATGTCTAAATCAATAATAATTCTATAAAATCAAGTCAGGTGTTTCAAGGTAGTTGATAAACAAGGTGGGTTCACAAAACACGAGTCTCCGCTGACTTTTGCGATCAATAAAACATGCAATAATAGACCTTTTGACCCCTAGATACCTTTGACTCTCCAATCCTTCATCAACAGAACATGACGCGTATTTTCGCAACACTGATTTGTTTGATCCCAGTTTGAACAAATTAGATGCGAAATACATTATTTTAACTTGTTGAACCCTAGATGACCTTTGACCTCATCATCCTCATCAACACAATGCGGGTATCACACCGCAAGGCATCATTATGTAACTAAGTGTCGCAATACAATGATGTAGAAATAAGAAATGAGGAGCCATGACGGCCTCATATCATTTACTTTGACCCCTAGACGACCTTCTGACCTCATCATCTCACAACACACATGCTGGTATTACCTAAGGAACGTCATTCTGTAACAAGTGCTGACAACACAATTGATGCCAGCAGGAACAAGTTAATTCAGCAGCGCACAGGTAAATATACATCTCATTATCATTTGACCTGTTGGACCATAGAGAGACCTTTTGACTCATCATTCCTCATCAACACACATTGGTATTACCCGAGATCATTGCTACGCAAGGTGTGAACACAGGCGATGCAGAAACCTAAGAAATGAGACGTCATGGTGTACGCATGGCCCTCGAATATCACCTGACCTTTTGACCCCTAGTGACTCTTACCTCACCACTCCTCATCAACACTCATGTGCGTATTACCAAGGATATTGCTACCAAGTGCGTGAACAAAATTGATGCACAAAAAAGGAAATGGCAGCGAAGAGTTAACAAATACTTTAAGAACTATACATTCCTATGACAATTGACTAATGACGCCATGAATGACCCCAATGACCCCTGCATGACCTTTGACCCCAATTACCCTTAGTCCCACCCACTGATCATTGTTACCAAGTTTGGTTTGAATTGAAGCAACACTTTTCAATTGACAGTCATTTAACGAAACTTTAACCAAAATGAGCGGACATACTACATACTACATACTACATACAGAAAAGTGATTTCATAGTCTCTTCCTGAACACGTCCAGGCGAGACAAAAAGGAAATGCAGATATAATGTTCATGTTACTTTGATATCTGTATGTATTACTCAATTTGTTGTTTAATGTGGAGAATAAATGGAATTGAATTTGAATTTGAATGTCTTTGTTGTTGTTTTGGGATGCAAAATACACTTCACAGATTATCAAAACACTGTTTGTAAAAGACCATCATTATTCGGGGTCTCTCACTTTCCATGAATCAAAGTCCAGAATCTCAAACATTCACTGATGAGTTTCCCTAATTTTTCTGCTTCTGTTCACAGCAACATAATAAGAGCCTGGAATTTCCCTTTAGCAGCATCATTGATAGAACAGACTCCTAGTGCTGTATGTAGCCTTTTTTCTCTACCTTCTCTAGGTTCAGTGGACCACTTCAGAAGGGCATTACCAATTTCTGCCAGCAAACCAAAGTTTGTATTAGCGTTTTGCTTGTTCATTCAAGCACTACAATGTAGCTCAAATATCAAAGTTATTTTTTTATTGAAAGATATATTTAATTGAAAATCCTCATTGTTTAGCAAGGTCTTCAATGGAAGAGACTCCCAAATGTTGGATGTAGCTAGAGTGCCACCTTGGTTATATGGCCATCCCTTTACCGGTCATCTATATCATGAAGACAATGGACTTACCAGTCATTGCCTGTAAGTGATACACCTTTATCAGAAGTGAGTGCAGAAACCTGCTGGGTATTTGGGGAACAACAAATAAAGTGTTACTTGTGTGTGGTCTATTGCAATTTGTGCATGGTCTGTAGTTTGTAATACTATAACTACTCACGTTTATTACCTCCCATCCCCCACCCCCATGTCTACAAAGTACTGTGTTGATGCTCTACCTTTCTTATACGGCCATATCACTTATCTGGATGGCTGCTGATCTGAATGTGGTCACATAATCGAGATCAGACTGAATTCTTTTTTTACCTTCTCTAGGTTCAGTGGACCACTTCAGAAGGGCATTGCCGATTTCTACTAGCAGACCAAAGGCAGATGCCCTGGCCTTCTGGTTAACTTCCTTGGTACACAGGATGACCTCTGGCAGGACGGCCACGATGAATGCCTCCTGCGCCGAGGGAAGACTCTCTACGATGTGATGGAGGCATCGAAGACGAGGCTGGAGAAATTAAAAAGTAGGAAATAAAAACAAGCAAAATGAATAAATTTATAATGAACAATTTATTCTAACAATTTGTGTGGATGAGAACCTAAAAATAACACTCTGTCCATTGGGCTTCCTCGGTGGTAAAGTGGTAATGACGCCCATCTAGTAACCAGGAAGTTGTCAATCCCCACCTGAGTCTGCCTGTGATAGTTTTTTTCACAGCAGCTCAAAAAGCACTTAGTTTCGTGTTTGTGATGAAAGCCACTCACATCTGCATTAATTTCAAGCTTTAAATGTCAAACAAACACACAGCCAATTGGGAGGAAAAACTGTTTAAAATATACATGAGTGTAACACCGGAAATCAAAACGGTGATCGCTTGCCAATTGCTTACTGGGCTTCATCAGACTAGTTGCACGTGGGGCTTGTACAAATTCAATATTTTGTTTAAACAAATCACTAGTCCTTCCCATACTTGAATATGGTGTCCCTGCATGGCACCCGATGACTTCATCACAGATTAAGAAATTGGAGCATGTGCAAAGAACCGCAACACGACTTGCATTAAAACAATATCGCACCGAAATGTCGTATGAAGACAGACTTCAAGCTCTTGACTGGGCCTCCCTCGAATCTCACAGAGAGTACTTGTTATGCTCTTTTGCAATCAAGTGTCTTTATGGGACTTGTGAGTGTGAGGCTCTTTGAGACAACATCTTCATTAATCCATGTCGCCCTGAATGTCTTTCCTTCCGTCACTTCCCTTCCAGAACTCAGTCTCTATTCTTCTCTCCTTCTCGTCGCTTACCCAGGCTTTGGAACACTTTACCATTATATGTCAAAGACGATGCCGTTATCTCTCCACTGTCTTCCTTCCTTTCTTCTTTAAAGGCTGCAATTTTGCATGGTGCATGACCTGGCCTGTTACTATACATTCTCTTTTATCTTTATTCCGACTCAAATAAGACTATTTGTGTCAGTTTCCGTAATTAATTAATGTATTGATATTTAGTATAACACTGAGTCGGTTCGGAACGGAATCCAGATTCCGACCCGCGCTATCGGATTCCGGAACAGATTTTTCCAAACCGGTATTCCGATAAAAACAATGTTACACAAATGAAATAAAATGTTGGAAGAAAATATTAACGTACTCTCGTTTGGGTAACAAATATATCTTAACATCATGCCAAGAAAGTCATGGTTAGCACAAACACTTACGCTACATCATTCATACATGTCACTGAAGTTACACTGTTTTGCTCACCTGAAAATATTGGTTCTATTACCTGCTTGTCATGATATTTTCGTGAAATATTTTTTCTGCAAATTATCTCCCAAAATAAAGTCAAAATTATCAGGTTTTCCAACCAAAATTGACAAAGCCAGATATAAATATACGTTGACGAAACCGAAACATCGGCTAATAATTTGACTCACGCGGCGCGAGCATAGAGGACAGTCAGCCGTAGATGGTGCTATTGACTGGCTCCAGACCTAGCTAGTCCATTGTGCATACAGTATTATCTATAGGCGGGACTACACGCTCTTTTCTGTTCGCGATGTGCGAGTCAATCAGTGGCCAATGTTTCGTCATCATATTTTTGTATCTGGCTTTGTTAATTTTGGTTGGAAAACCTGATAATTTTGACTTTATTTGGGGAGATAATGTGCAGAAGAAAATATTTCATGAAAATATGACGAGGAGATTTTAGACCCGATATATTCAGGTAAGCAAAACACAGAAGCAAAACAGTGTTCTGTAAAACTAATTGAGGGCTAACTCAGTGTGCATTGATTCGTTCAGATCTAGAGTAGTATGTAATCATGCAAACGAAAAATGGCAGATCGATTCTTATACTAAAAGGCTGGGGGAGGGGGGCAGGAATACGCCCCCCCCTAAGACGTTATCGCGCAATATGTCTGCAATGCGAGAAAGCAATATGCAAGCGCGTTCATGAAACTTTATTATTCTCTGAAGTCCGCGCTACTTTTAAAGACCAATATTTGCGCGAAGTACCGGAGTACGCGGTACGAAAGATTACGTAACAAATTATACTTTGCATTGTCCCCCAAAATCTTGCTCAAAAACTGTGATTTTGTGATAACAATTTCAATACAAGAATTTGTAGTTTATCAGCAAAATTCGTAAGAATTTTGATTATTTTTACATATTTTAACTGTTGAAACTTAGTAAATTTTGTGCTAGTTCTATAATGTTAAATAATTCATCGAAACAAAACAATAGAAAAAAAGGTTGAAAAACAAAGAAATACTAAAGAATCGCACAAACAATGAAATAATATGAAAAATTTATTTCAGATCCGGATTTTTTTAATAAAGTATCTTTAGCGTTAAGAACAATTAAGAGAATCTAGAACAAAAATTAGCAATTATTTTGGGCTTATTACTTTTATGATTTACAGCTTAATTAATGGTTTTAACGCATAAATTAGCATAATAAATTGAAATATGAATTAAATTCAGCGGTTAATTAACTATACAGCATCGATACATTGACGTGATATGGGTGACAAGTGCGTTGGCCGATTTTGACGGCCGATCGCCAACAGCGTGTCGACGGCGAAGATCTCGGGGGGGTCCGCCCCCCCCCCCCCCCCCCCCCCCCCCCCCCCCGATATAGGCATATCCAAAAAAGCCAGCTGATTAAGAGGTTAAAATATTTCATTCCTATGCCAACTGTTTTGACAACTTGGTTTGTCAATTTTAGTTGGAAAACCTGATATAATTTCAACTTTATTTTGGGAGGTATGTGCAGAGAAAGATATTTCATGGGGAATTTCATGATAAGCAGAGTATAAACCCGATATTTTCAGATAAGCAAAAAAAGTGTTCAGTGACATGTATGATCTTTCGCTACTGATTGTGCCGTGACCGACATGGCGATAGATTCTTAAAATTTGTATCAGTTGAATCGATAGGGCCTACATTATAAAGTTTCCATGATCGTTTTGTGTAGCTAGCTTAAATATAGATCTGGCAAATATGTTCATCAATGCAATGCATAATTGTATCTTGAGCCAGTAAATAAATCACATCGACTCGCAAGGTGATATCAGTTCTTAACAGTTTTGACAAGATCTTATCTTTGCTAGTTTGCGTATGGGGGCCTACATGTATACTCTCGGGAATTTTCTTCAATAATTATTGTAGTGATGGGCACTAACAAAGTAACCATGATTTTTTATTTAGTGTTAAAATATATAGATTTCTGTTTCTTCAAAGAGTTAATTTTACAATATTGTTTCTTTATTTTGGGGGTTGGGGGGTCACAAATTAATACTTTTTGGACGTGCTTTCGATCGTATTCGCCGTCCGAATTTATATTTTATCAGGACACCGGATGACTCAGGCTTAATTTAGTACCATATATTTACTACAAGTATCTAAATATTTCCTATTTTTCCTTTTGTCCTTATCTTGCGTACTTACAGAACTGGTATGATTCTTACTTGCCATACTTTTGCGAAGATTTGTTGCCAGTTTCCGTAATTAATATTTAGTACCATATGTATGACAGGTTGACAAGTATTTCCGTATTTATATATATGTTGCTTTTTCAATGCTGCATTATTTTACTCATTTATACTCTAAGCTTGTGTTCTTACTTGCTACTTGCCATACAATTCAAAATGCCTTGCCTGTCATAAAGATTTATTGCCAGTGTCAGTAATTAATCGATTATTATTTAATACCATATATTATGTAGTATACTTACTATTTTACTTGTGTACTGTGTACCTCCTTTTCCCCCTTTATTTCTTTTTTCCCACTTATTTATAAAATTCTCATGTGTACTTGAAATGTATTTCGTAAAAACTCATTGCCATTCATGAAGATTTGTTGCTCATCATACTTTTTAATCAGGTTTTCATTGATTCTAAGAAGTTATTCATATATTATTCATTCATCCTCGTAATGAATTATTTCACTGCTTTTATATCTACTCCTAGTCCTGTTTTAATACTCTTACAATTCAATGATTTATCTACTTTTCATTTCCAATAGATGCTATTTCACAACTACGATTATGTCATCAAATTGATGATTCGCATGATGGGGGGGGGGGTAGGGGGTGTTTTTGTTTTGTATTGTCTTAATTTTAAGAGGGGACCTTTCTTTTTCTATATTTTTTTTGGGGGGGTGTCCATTGTCTAAGATTTTGCAGTTCAGTTACATGATGTATTATTCATGTTCAAATTGACATGATTTGAACTTTTTGATTTCTTTGTTTGTTTTGGATCAATGAAGAATTTAGATAATTTGTAAAGAATCTGTAAATGGGTTGAGTCATGTATTTTATTTATTTTATTTTTTTATTACCCCCTTAATTTACCAAGGTCTTGGGTCGTGCAATAATAACAGTAATTGTTGGTTGGGGTGGGGTAGGGGTGTTGGCTCTGGTCCCTTGAGGGGGAGAGGATCGTCAATGCTGTTGAAACTCTATGGCATTGGCGCTCTTCTCCCCCTCCGGGGGTTGGAGTTGGCACCCTTCTCATTGTCAGCCAGCGATAATGTTGTCAATGTATTTTGTTAGATTTATTAATTGTTATTTTATATGCTTTGTTACTGGTGAGGGCTCACATGTCTCCGGGCAATAGTAAAGAATTTTACTTTTGTGAGCCCTGCCCCACTAGTAACATTGCTACTGTTTTTATTGTATCTTTCTGTTTATGTTTTATGTTTTATGTTTATCAATGTCTAACTTTGTAAATTTGTTTGTGTACTGTACCACATGTTTTTATGATTGGCCGAATAAATAATAATGATTATTGATGTGACAACAGTAGCCATTTAAAAAGTTTTAGCCACTTATGAACAAACTTTTTCAAAGAAATCAACCAAATTCTACCGGCATGTATTGTACTTGTATTGCATTGTAATTCTTCACTGCTGTGTCACCATATTTTGGATTTGTGTAATGTGTAAGTTTAATCGTATTGTATGAACAGTGAAACCACATTTCTACATAATATGATGCACTACCCAGTACACTGAGGTACTGTTGTACCCTCTTGTGTCCATTAAAAGTAAAATTATTTAGTAATGTTGCCAGTGTTGCCTCGGTGCCCAACACAGAGACATAAACTGACAAAAAGTCAAGTGGAAACAATGTTAAAGATGTTATTTTTAAGGCCTTCATTGTTACATAAGATCACTAATAAACCACTTTGCACAAAATTAGCTTTTCAACATTGAAAAGTAAACAACAAAATAACTTTTCGACCATTTGGTAACCTGAAGTACAGCACTGAAAAAATAAATACTGTTGATAAATAAACAGAATGGTATCTGGTACCCCAGGTTACCATTCAGGTCATCATATACTGCTTTGTGGATGAATAAATTCAAATTCAAATAACTCAACAGTTAATCCAAATGACTTACAGCCTTTGATGAGGGTGATGAACTTGATAATGACTTGAGGAGAAGTGTCTGGAGGTCATCCAGGTTAGCTTGGAGGAAGGCCTGGCTGGCATCTGATGTTCCTTGGCACAGTTCCTCCAGGACACGGTATGCCTTCTTCTGCATCGTGCGATCCATGCTCTAGATAACACAAAATGGAGTACACAAGAGCCGTTTATCGACACAGTCTGCAGCTATGAGTTTAAACTGAAGATCACAGTTAAAGCCCAAGTTTAGTTTTAGTAAATGATAAAAAATTAAATTCTTTGCAATTATGTTTTTCTAGATACACCTATATGATCTATTAATACCCTGAAAATTGCTCCCTCTGACACTTTCCCATTTTTGAGAAATTACACAAAATGTAAAACCTCAGGAGACGAACCCCAAGATTTCCCATAGGCAATGTACATACCGCTAGATGCTCTCCTTTAATTTAAACATCATAATTTGTCACAATAAACAATTTTCAGACAGTATGAGGTTGTTTTCTGATGTCCGGGGTGACAATAGAATACTTTGTGACAGATTGACCAAAAATTTGTTTGACTGACCAAAACTGTACATGGGCTTTAAAACACATTTTGTCTCTATAAAAGCACAAACATGTGTGGCTTTACTGTAATATCAGTCAATGCCTTTCCTCCCAACCCCGACCTCCAAAAAAAAAGATTACTTTACACTTCCTTTCAAATAGTGTGGAATTGTGTAAAACACTGCTATTCAACTTTAATTTCTGTTATAATTACAAGTGTTTCTCGAAACAATATTGTTTATCATTAAAACATCATAATAATGGGAAAACTGACAATAATATACCCGTTAACATATATATATCCAACACAGTTTATCATACCTCCAGCATTGGAGCAATCAGTTTGTACAGCTTGGTCATGTGATCGCAATCAATGTGCATCGCCATGGCAATGACCAAATCCATGATGGCATGTTGCTGTTCAGGAGATTCTGCACCCAGTTTGTGGCAAGCCTTGTCAAGTAAGGTGGCAATGAGCTGAAAGATGAACAGAGATTGAAATACATGTGATTTATGTTCAAACACAACATTTCTATAAAGTTAAATGGTTTGTGCCTGTTATGTATTTTCTTGATGTCAGGATTATTTTTGAATTATTATTTATTTATTTTTTTATTTTTTTTTCATTTTTATTCATTCATTTATTTATTTATTTATTTACTTTTCTATTTTTATTTATTTATTTTTTTATCTATTTCTATTTTTATTTTTTTATTTTTTATTTTTTTATTTATTTATTTATTTATTTTATTTTTTATTTTTATTTATTTTATTTAGTTATTTAGTTATTTATTTATTTATTTATTTATTTTTTTTTTTTGGGGGGGGGGGGTAGTTTAAAGGTAAATTACATGATTGGGGGTAGTCCTGAACTTGGGGTAAAACTATTCAAAAATCACATGAATTAGACAAGGATTCTACTGTGAAGTTTTTGCAGTTACAAGTAAAGTTGACTCACTTAAAAGTACTACCATCAAAATGCCTTGTGACAGACAATTTTGTTGTGTAGCTTTCTATGGGATTAATTTCTCTCAGGACATGAGTGAAATAATGTACTGGTGTGTTCATACTTGATTCTCCTTATGTAAACAAATTTGAAAGCTGGTATCAGATGGAGGGACAACCCGAAAAAAACAACCAAGCACTGTCTCTGTTTGTACTCACTTTAGGATCTGCTATTTGGAGGTACACCTTGGTGGTCTCCAGCACAGCAAACAGTGCCGGTTCTTGCCTTGCATTTCCACTGGTGTACAGATTGAACAGGATTGGCAGATAGTTCTTGTCAAATCGGGCGAGCTCAGCTCGGTTGATTTCTGCGGAGGAGAAAAATGAGCACAAGGATTTATTGGAAGGTTGCATTATGAAAGGTAGAGGTAAAAATAATCTCAACTGCAACAAGGTAACACAGGATAGTAATTTCTATAGATTAAAAGAAAGAGTACATCATTGAGGTAATTATGATTATTTGAATATTTCCCCTTGTCAGCATGAAAAAGGAGCTAAATGAATTATTTATCAAGAAATGCATGCAACAGTTAGCAATTAAAAAGTGAATGGATGTACAGAATGCAAAATGAATAAATAAATTAATAAATTATTAATCAAACAAATAAATCAATAAATAAATGCATAAATACAAAATGATAAAAAATAAACAAATAAATGAAATTCCTAAATACAACATTAAGTTTACTTTTCTCACAGCAATCACTAATATCTAAAATCTTTGTATAATCTGTTCATATAGATAACAGGAAAAAATAAAATGGATATGCCTAGACATACAATGCTATAATTTCTTGATCTTTTTAACACATGAAGGCACAAACAATAATTTTTTTTTCTTTTTAAATAAGTAATTTTGATGAAACCTACAGAATTAAATAGGCTTTCAGTATGTGGACTATAAATAGAGAATGGCGCTTGTGTCTGGAAATCATTCATTGGTTCCTTAATGTGAAATTTTTTAACTAGAATCTTTACCATTGTCCAGATTCTTCGTGATGAGGTTCCTCAGGGCCGCACACACTTCCGTTCTGAGGTCCGGCCTCTCGTTTAACGCCGTTCCCAGAATCTTGGCAATCCCCTTGAAGGCGGAAGCCAGGTCTGTCGGATTCTTGCAGAACCCAGGGAGCAGGGACCAGATCTGAGATTGGAGGACGTCGTAGGCCTTGCTCTCGACTTGCTTGCCCTGCTCCGCTAATTCCAGAGCTGTGTCAATGGTTGAGGAAACAGGTGAAGAAGAACTAAGTTATGAAGCTTCATTATGAGCAGAGTTCTTACAGCTGTGAAACTAAAATTCTATGATTTGATTCAAGGATTTCATTTAGATGATTTTATTTTTTAAGGATTCTAAATAACCATACTTATCTGACAGTCTTAAGGTAAGAAAGAACTTGGTGTGAGTGTCGTGAGAGAAATTGATTAACATGGACTATAAATTAAATATTATTACAAGAGAATAGTTATGAAACATTTCTAAGTGAGCTCGCAAAAATTCAAGTCATTTCAAGAACTTTTTCACGGACAACAAAATTGAGATGATGTGGCAGGGGCGGGGAAGGGATTGAAGGGAGTGAGGGATGTTTGTGTTATGGCCCCAGAGGTGCTTGACTATCTGATGCTAATGGGATTTGAAAATTTACTTAAACTACAGGCTACTATGGGAAAATAATGAATACTACAATTATTTTTCTAATGATGCAACAAGCACACTTTCATTGTATTGACAAACAGATGAACAACTGCTTATGTGTGTGGTGTGGTGTAGATCTGATCAATCCAAAACTCTGTATTCATGTTACAGAGGCTAGTTTTAAAAGTATATCAGATTTGAGGCGGGGGATCAAGGTTATGACAAAGAATAAGATTTGCTTCATGATAAATCAGTTCTAAAATTTTTTATTTTTCCTATTCATTTTAATCTGTTCCTGCAACAACTGAAGAATGGAGATTATATTCATGTGAGTGTGTGTGTGGAGTGCGATGAGTAGTGCAATCGTGGTGAAAGTGAGTCATTTTTAATAGAAAAAGGAGAGAAGAGGGATGATGTTAGAGGCGAGCGGACAGTTACTTATCCCAACATTAGCAAACATTTTACCTCGAAAGAAAATTCACTCCAGACTGATAAATTTGCATTTTCTTTCCAAAGTTACAAAGAGATGACCAATTAAGAAGATATCTTCAATTTTGGTACAGTTGATGGTCAGAAGTTCAACATTTTTGCTATAAATTTTACAAACGGGGGATCAGTTCAGGGCATAGAGTGCAATGACGGGATTCATTAGAAGAGCTTGAACAAGCATTCTCTGAAAGTATGACTAAACTAATCTGTTTCCGCAGCTATCCGCCAGCAAAAAGGTGAGGTGTGTGTGAAGAACTGCAGTTCAGTGGTTGGCGAAACATTCATCCTGAAACCGGAATCAGCCAACTTCCTGGTGAAGTATAGATGTATGCTCTGTTACAATCAAAATGAGAATGTGAAAACAGGTTAGTGGTAATAGTGCTTCAAGAATGTTACAAAAATTCTCAGAAGCAATAAGATGAAATAATTAGGATAAACTACTCAAGAGTTGTGATGTTTGTCAAGATGAGTGTAGATATGCTATGGCGAGAATTTGGGTCAGGCTGATTTTCGCGGTGGCAAAGGGTGAGGATTATTTGGTCAACTTAGGTCAATGTGGTGGGTTGGGCTGAATCCAAAATACAGTGTGCCATTTTTTGATCTACCGTCTTGTCAGCGAATTTTAGAATATATTAATTTCTACCTATATCTCAAATTACCTGGGCACACATAGGGTTCAGGATGAAAATGGTGAAACACCATGTTGAGAGTAGGTTCCATTAAACCCAATGCCGTGCGCGGGAGGGGGGGCGACACGTGAAGTAATTACATTGGCTTTGGGCATTTGAGGGATTCAAAGAGTGGCGTCTAATTCGAACACATTTTGCTTATTTTGCGATGTGAGTGTGTAGGCTATCATATAATGTTGAAAATAAGTGGGCGGATGACTTAGTGGTTTGTGATACCGAGGAATCCATTAAACGCATTGTCATACATGTTACTAGTTTGGATTGGTTGCCATCTTGAATTCCAATATGGCGGCCATCTTGAAATTCAAAATGGCCGCCATCTTAAATTACAGATTGATCTGTATCTCAAATTGTTTTTAAAGTGGGAGATCAAAAATGGTCTCAATACCCATGTTTGTGACACCAACGATTCAATTGAGCCTTCTGCCATAAGTGGAACTCACTTGGGTCAGCTGCCATTTTGAAATTCAAAATGGCTGCCATGTTTCATACACATGCTTATATCTCAGTTTTAAGCTATATGGAGGGTAAAAAATAATGGCAATACCTACAAGAATTCCATTTATGCCCACCATTGTATTATCTGGTGCTAGTTGAGAGTGGTGGCCATCTTAAATTTCAAACTGTCACCTATTACACGACGGGTAGTCATTCCTGATTGGACGGTTTGGCGGAGGCAACAAGTCTTGTGCACAACACGTCAATTAACAAACAACACGTTTACAGTTGTTTCGCTAGTCATAAAAGCTAGTCAGCTATATATATATATCGTCGTTTCAATCAAAAATCCGCTTATTTACTGTGGAAGATTTTAACTCGACATATTTTGTTACGAGTCATTACTTATTGTCGTGGAAAACACAATTTATGTGTGTGCGTGCGACACGTAATGCCGCGGTGTCGCGAGAATGTAATGATTCGTGAAATTTGTCGAGTTAAACGAAAAAATTCACAGTAAATAAAGCGGATTTGATTGAAACGACGATATACTATATATGTAGGACTAGCTTTATGACTGCGAAACAACTGTAAACGTGTTGTGTTGTTAACTGGACGTGTTTGTGCGACAGACTTGTTTGGTCGCCAAACGCGATTCAGGAATGATACCGTCATGTAACTAGGTGACAGTAAGTTCAATACTGGCGGCCATCTTGAATTTCAAAAATGGCGGCCATCAGGAATTTATATTTGTCGCTATATTTAAACTTATGATCAATATGGATATTGGATATGGGGCACCCACAATATTATGATGCGCGGGAGAGTCCATTAAAATTATTTTAGAACATGTTGCACTTCCCGTTTTGGCTGCCATGTGGACAATTCAAATGGCCGCGTTAAGAAACTGCTCATCTTATTCTCAGTTTGTTAGCATTATAGGTAAGGCGGCATTGGCTTTCCGGTGTTCAATTAATTTTCTTTCTCGTTGTCTAAGCAGTTCACCACTCGTTCGAATTATTTACCTCAATCCAGTTTGATGAATCTGGAAATCATTAAATGGGTCTGCAAAGGTAAAAATATAAGTAGTAAGCTGTTTTGAGCTACGATCATATTGAAGCTAACACGTGAAAACGTATAATGTGGGACTACACTGTAAGTCTTTCTCAATCAACATACAGAGTGCAGCTTCGAGGACGCCAGAAACAAATAAGATTGTGATTCCGCAAGATTTCATAGTTCATTGAATTAATACGCGCAGACAGCAATATCTACTTGACATTTTATCCATATATAAGGAAAAAACAATATTTAAATAACAAATGAAGGGTAAATAGGAGTAAATAATATGATTTTGTGACCACTTTAGACACTTTGACTCTGATTGTCCATAATAACAAGCCAAAGTAGGGTGACTGTCTTTCGCTTACACACGTTTCCAATGTTACATGAATACGATCTCGGTTTAACTTGTCTTAGTTTGTTCATGGCCAACAATAAAAGTAAACAAAAGATAGCATTCAAGCGCCAATGTAGTCCACACATACATTTCCATGTAGCTTTTGTACCCTGAAGGCCAATTGGCACTGCCACTGACTTTCGGCTTTGGATCCATTAAATGAATGAACTCATTCGGAAAATCTGTA
The DNA here is from genome assembly GCA_001188425.1 of Eucidaris tribuloides. NCBI lineage: Eukaryota > Metazoa > Echinodermata > Echinoidea > Cidaroida > Cidaridae > Eucidaris > Eucidaris tribuloides. The sequence goes on from JZLH01S0508017.1 coordinate 16,304, forward strand.
GATAATAGCGAACGTTGTAGTAGGAAATCGTCCTGTTAACAGATCGTTTTGTTCAATCTCAAAGTATTCAGTTAAGTGTTCATCCTGCAAAGATCGAATTGAGTTCGGATTCATGTTAATGGATCACAAAGGGCCGAAAGTTTTGTGTGAGAATTTGCCTCAGGTACAACAGCTAACATGGAAGTGTATGTGTTGGGAATACGTGTGGGTGAAGATGCATTTTTTCGTATTTTATTGTTGTCAGGAAGCAAATAAAGACAATTAGTGTAAAGCCGAGAAATCGTGATGTGTTGATAATCGAAAACATGTTAAGGAATGACAGTCACCTATTCCTTTGTAGTGGTTTAGGACATGCAGGAGTCAAAGTGGTCTAAAGGGTCACAAAACATATATTTACCCCATTTGCTTCATTTGCGATTTTAAAAGTATTGTTTTTATTGGCTTTTAATATGGATAAAATGTCAAGTAGATATTGTGTCGTGGCATATTAACTTCAATGAAAAGCTATGAAATTTTTGTGTATCACAATTTATTTGGTGTGCTGGCCTCCTCGAAGTGCATCTGTACTGTGAAAAGGACTTACATTAAGTGCGCTAACATATAGGTTTTTCTACGTTAGCTGTCACATTATGTAGCTCAAGAACAGCTTACAGTACTATATATTTTAGCCCTCTGCAGACCCATTTAATGATTTCCAGATTCATCAAAACTGGATTGAGGTTAAAATTCGGACGAGTGGAACTGCTTGAGACAAGGAGAAAGAAAATTAATTGACACGCGGAAAGCCAATGCACCCTAGCTATAAATGCTAAACAAACTGAGATATGGTTTTGAATAAGGCGGCCATTTTGAATTTGCACATGGCAGCAAAACGGAAGTAGCAACATGTAGAATATTTTAATGGACTCTCCCGCCATCATAAATATTGGGTTGCCACCATATTCAATCATGCATATTGATCATAAGTTGAAATATAGGACAAATATAAATTCCTGATGGGCGCCATTTTGAAATTCAAGATGGCCGCCATATTGAAATTTAAGATGGCCGCCACTCTCAACTAGCACCAGATAATACAATGGTGGGCATAAATGGAATTCTTGTAGGTATTGCCATTATTTTTCACCTTCCATATAGCTTAAAAACTGAGATATAAGCATGTGTATGAAATATGGCGGCTGACCAGAGAGAGATAATTCAGTGTTAAAAATTTAAAGTATATATGTTCACCGATGCAGTGAAGGTGAACATGTTGTATTGATATAGCTTAAGCTAACATATTGTATATATCTATGCTCAAATTAATTGGCAGTATTCATGTGTTTGAAAGATGCTAAAAGAAAAATTTGGCTAGTGACGCGCATAAATTTTTTTTTTCCGATGGGGATAAGTGTTATACATTTGTGATTATTATTACATGCTACTCTAGCCACTAATTAGATGCAGTTTATGTGCTGGTGAAATCTACATTGAAAATATTTTAGCTGCCTAGACTATTCTGGAATGTTGTAGAGCTGTCTGGGCCAGAATGTAATTTACACTAGAAAAAATGTAACCCCCAGGTGTCAGCTAAATTAGCCATGAGTAAAGGAGGCATTTCCTGTGAAACATATAGTGGAGTTCAGGACTTTAGGCTATGGTAAACAGGTTGTTTATTTGAAATGAATCGTCTAGATAATAGTAGATCTAGAACAGGTCATTGTGTTGTGTTATCGTTGTCATATTTTACACATGAATAGCTGATTCCCCTAGACTAAGAGGGTTTTTGATATAAATATAGTTGTTTTGGGACATGAAGTTCAGAGTTTCTGTCATCTCAGCTCCAGTTACATGTGTCTAATAGTAACTGGCATTTTAAGACCTTGGCTCGGCACCAACACCTGTGGTTTATATCAGAGTTTTGTGTGTGGACATGTTACCTGTTTATTACTGAGATAGCCTTTGAGTGGATTTCTGTGATTAATTTTGGAATTACCTACATCATTTGGCTGGCATTGAGAATACGTTTGTGAACTTGTCTCACACCTGATTTCGTCGGTGAATACTGTTTAACTCGCATTGGGATTCATACTCGTTGGACTTCTACTAATTGGAATCATCTGGATCATCTGTTCGGCACTTGATTATTATCTGGATAAAGCCTGTTATTCAGCGTTCAACATTTGGACCAATATCTGCCGAGTCATAAATTTTGGAATAACTGGATCGGATTACTACTTGGGCATCCACGTGGAACCGTGGATTCATTCGACTTACAGTATGCTTAGCACTGTAAGTTAATATTTTATTTGTATCGATCATTGTGAAGGAATTGTGAAAGTTTTCTGTATTCTTAATGTTCAAAGGTCGGAAATCCCCATATAATAATACTTGTTAAATAAATATTGGTATCATTTTGTTTTCATCTTTTCGGTTGTGAATCTGAATCGTAACAGTTATGACCAAGTAGCTGTAACTTAACGTACTTCAAAAAAAGTTCTGATAACTCACTTTTATCATCAATATCTCTCTTGTATTATAGTATTTCTCCAATCAGTATTAAGTATTATACTATATGTAGCCAAGACAGATATCGATGCTCATAAGTTGAGTTGTGGAACTTTTTTTTTCAGAAGGTTTATGTTCTCAGAATTGCTAGATAGTAGTCAAAGCTCCTTTGATCATGTTCCAGTTTTGAAAATCTGATCTACAGGTAGCCCCCTCTTTTAACTGTTGTCTCGATGAGGATCTACCGAATGGAATCGCCTGAAAAAATGCATTATCAAAACATCTTTAAAATGCTATCAAAAAGTTAAATCATTGATTGATCATTCCACAGTTTTCCTCATGTAGATTGCTGTGTTTTAGATTTTTTGTTTCCCAGGGACATTCAAACTTTGATTAGCCTGACCTTTTACATTGCATTTGAATGGACAAATAATCACCTTAGAAAGCCATAAAATTTGGTCCCGATATACTGTCAACCGTAAATTTATGTAGCGGATAAATATTGGTAATGAGAATTTGATATTCTTATACATTCTAATTTGTCTTTGTACAAATCCTGGATGATGATAACAGTAATGGTTTGGAAATGTTTTCATTCTCTAGTCAGGAAAGGCTTCCCATCATGCCGTCGTTCGATACTGGAGAGGAAGTAAGTTCCATGACCTTACCCGACCACGCCGCTCACTCCCCAGCGAACGCGAGGCCACTTGGCATTTTGCATCCAACAATTAAGAGGCATGGAGTGTGTAATATGTGGTTATCTCATTTGGCCCAGTGATGTATGCTCAGCCTTTTAGAGTTAGAGACTTCTATTGTACTTACTTTAGTCTCTTTATTCAAATTCAAAAAAAAGTAGCAGTCATACAAATCAATATATAAATAAATTGAATGATGTACTAAATACAAAGAAACAACAATTCTTTACTTGGCAGTTACATGTTTTGATACAAAAAGAATATGATTCAGACTTGAATGATTGTCTTCCATTGACTAAGCAACACATTTATATTGGCAAATTGGTGCAAAAGTCATTTTCCTCTATTTATATTGTAAAAAGAAAAAGAACAGAAAAAACTAGAATATAGTTATACTCCTTTTTAATTGGTCAGAAAGTTAATGTGAATTTTTAGTTCACATAAACTTATTCACCAGAATAAAAACTGTTTTGTTCAGTATTTTATAATTTTGTACGTCATCTTTAAAGTCCTAATTTGGTCAATATCTAAACGCTTCTAGACTAATTTTAGTCCCTCTGATTACGAGCAAGAATGACATTAATATCAACATTTGTAGTCAAGTCTTACTCTTATGTAGATCGTCTTCATGTTTTTATTTCTCTCTGCAAGTGTTTATGTCAGCAGTGAATGAATTACAGTGTATATCTGTGAAGCATGCATGCTTCTTGCATGCCTAAAAATGACTTTGTTTAAATACATGGTGTATAGATGAAAATACAATTTGAAAGCCTTTAGCATAGTACACGGAGTTAGAAACTTAGTTTGGTTGGAATTATAGTTACTAATCACATTTCAAATGACCTTTAATTCACAGAAGCAAAATTGTTAGTCTACTCTCAGAACGTTAATGCATGGGTGTTTGTCATGTGTAATATGTGAAAATTTATTTAACAATATGTCCATGTGTCACAGGGGTCGCACGTTTACTTTTTTTTAACTACACAGACGAACTAGTTAACCTAAATTTTAGGTATCCGCCAGAAATTCCTGGGCTATTCCCTCCCAAAAAATTGACTAGTCCGCCTGTTTTGAATACACATGTTTAATTTCGAAAAGAATAATGTAAATAATGGTACCATGTAATCAACTGGCAATAGGCCATTGGCCAACCAATGGCTACCCCCCCCCCCAATCCCCACCTCGGTCCAATGACGTGACCAAAGGCTATATATCTCGGCTCGACCTCGGAAGCGAGTTCAGAGGTCATGCATGGGTTCGTGTTGGTATCTCATCAAATGATGAGCTCGAGGCAATTTTAGAGGATCAAGTTTAATGATAGAAGAAAAGGAAAAAGGAAGAGGAGAAGGAGAAGAAAGAGAGGAAACGAAGGAAGAAAGAGAAGAGAAGAGAAGAAAAAGAGAGAAAGAAAAGAAAAGAAAAGAAGAGAATTTTTAGTTTAGAAAAAGAGAAAGGAGGAAAAGATAGAAGAAGATAGAAGAAGGGGAAGAAAAGAAAAAAGGAAGAAAAGAGGAGAAGAAGAAAAGAGAGGAAGAAGAAGAGGAAGAGGAGAAGGGGAAGGGAAGAAAAGAAATGAAGAAAAAGAGGAAAGAAGGAGGAGAAGAAAGAACAAGAAGAGGAAGAGAGGAAGGGGAAGTGGGAATGGAAAGAAAGGAAAGAAAGGAGGAAGGAGAGAAAAGAAAAAGAAGAGAAGAAGAGGAGGAGGAAGGGGAAGAAAGAAAGGAGAGAAAAGAAGGAGGAGGAGAGAAGGAGAAAGAAAGAAAAAAGGAAGTGGGAAAGGGAAAGAAAGGAGGACAGCAGGAGGAGGAGAAGGAAGAGAGGAGGAGGAAGGGGAAGGAAGAAAAGAAAGGAAATTAAAAGAGAAGAGAGGAAAAGATTTACATTGATACATTTATTTCACATTCATTTGTGTGTGTCTGTTTTGTGTCTGTTTCCATTCGAGGTCGCACCGCTCTTCATTCAGTTCTTTTGATTAATAAAATAAAGGGAAGTTAGATATATATATATTTTTTCAAAGTAGTAACATTGTTTTTCAACAATATTTTGTGTGGTTTTTGTGTTTCTGTTTGCAGTTGGCCCCAACCAAGTCACTGAAGTCAGAGATCGTGTGACTGTGTGGACCACAGACATGACATACTCCCGTCCAAAACATATAGATCCTGCATGCGTGGGACTATCCAGGGAACTAACGTTATACATGAAGTAAAAAAATGATTTTTAAAACAGTACTTACGCACTATCATTGGATTGGCCTGACTCATAAAACTATCAAGTACAATCTGTTTTAAAATAAATTTCCTCCATACAGTCGCCTAATGCGGCACTGTCGCCCCTATCCCACACTGTATAGGCGACCAGCTCTCCGAATCCGCTCGCATTAATGATAGATCGGAACTAGCTAGCTCAGCTCGAGGAGGTTTCCGGACAAAGCCTCTGCGGCGAAAGTCGCTATTCAGCTTCATACACGGCCACGTATGTAACTCCCAACTAGTTGACTTCGTACGTACCTCGCGGCGATGATGTAGTGCGAGTCCATGGACCCTCTCTAGAAGGATCCATGGTGAATCAGATAGTGCTTGTCGGGGGCTAGCGCGAGGTACAAATTCGGGCCAGGAGTTTGTTTTTGTCATAAATTTTGTTCAAATAAACATCAAGATTTTGAGTTCATGTCATTGTTACATAAAATCATGCACACTCGTGCGACACTTAAGTACTATTTTAGCTAGCCACACGGACTAGTAAATATAGATTTTTGGCTAGTCCGGCCGGATTTTTTGCTAGCCATTGGCTAGCGGGCTAGCATTAATTTCGCCACCCTCGAGTCCATGTGCATTCAGAAGCATACCAAATTTTAATTCAACAAGTCTCATGCAGATTAGTGGTGCGTAGACAATACATGATACTGCAAATAATACTACTGAACTGACTCATTCAGTGAAGCTTCACATCGAGAATAACAGTGTGGTTTGGATGCATTTTTTCAAATTCGCGTAATTATTGATCTTTAGATTTCACAGGCAATCCTCAATAACAACTGGGGCATGAGTGATGTTTTGTATTACTGCTGGAGATGCCAAAAAGACAGCCTTCAACTGGTCTACTTTTCGTTACTCTTTCCCTACTTTTTTGTGAAGATATTTTTCTCCTGAAATCTTTGTTCTTCTAACCTTTATCCTATATTTTTGTCACAAACTCATTTTTAATAGGTTCATTATTGTTTGGGAGTTGAATAGTCTGTTCAGCAGGTTGTTTGTGAGAGTACTGTATCTATCCATCATCACTCTGTTTGCGAAGAAAAATTTGTGTCCGTGATTTCTGCTTTTTCAGACGTGCAATTTTAGAAGTTTTTCACGCATGTTTTCCATTTTTCTTTGGGGTTACTACTCCAAGATAGCTACTCATTAAATCCTACTTTTTTTCCATATTTTGGTGATATGAATCCAGTGATGTGTCCGAGTCCAGTAAGTCCGAGTCGCAAGTCCAAGTCCAGCCTTTCCGAGTCCAAGAACGCAAAGTCCTGGGACTTCCGCCCTGTCCAAGTCCGAGTCTGGCACATATTATCATCCTTTCAAAGTGCTTGCTATCAGTTGGTATTCATCCGAATTTCAATATAGTATGGCAGTGACGCATTTCACATTTGCTTCAGTCGTTCTTATTCGTTTGTTCAGAAGGTACAATTTGATGATTGGTTTGAGTAGCAAATATGTGTGTATGTAGTGTAGAAGTTCAGTGGTGTGTATACACACACATATTCATTATGTGTACTATGGGCTTCAAAACTAGACACAGCGGAAAATGAAATTTCGGCGAGTGGAAACATGAGATATCTGTTTGGATACGAAACTCAGTTTCAGCAAACTGCATTATAGCACCAAAATTTCCGGTCTCGTGGCCGGACTCATCGCCGAGTCATTGAGTCACGGGCCCCCCGAGTCTGAGACCGAGTCACTGAAAACCTCGAGTCGAGTCGCGAGACTGAGTCCAGAGCACAAACGGACTCGAGTCCACTCCGGAGTCCAAGATTCCGACCACAGAGACCAAGAAATCGGACTCACAAAGACCGCGGAGTCACACATCACTGTTTGGAATCCTACTTTCTCGCTATTTTATGGAGAATTTTGCTCCTACTTTTTCATCAAGCAGAATTGAAGGCCTGTAAAGAGATTCCCTGTTTTATTAGATCTAATGTGTGGTTTATATATTTGAACCTACTACAGGTTCTGGTGAGGCAGCCACAACATGTCATATCCTGAGCTCTGCTCAAAGACATTCTGGTGACATTCCCAAAGAATCCATCTCAAGTCTGTGTGTGAGACTATCCTGAAAGTCATGACCCTGCAGCAATGGTTGTAAGTGGAACAAAACAAACCAAAACAAATATGTTGCCCTTGTAATTTGGTACTAATGTGTGTGTGTTTGTTTTGTCATTTGTGTAAATGAGGTTGCATATTTTTTTTTTCCTGTGTAACAAATGGGAACTTCCGATTGAAAATTCCAAGTTAAAAATGATGCAACATACAGCCGTAAGTGGTGCGTAAGTGTGTACGCGTGTGTGTGTTTACAGATGGTTAAAGATTGTGTCAGGGATGTGCAAGTCCATTTAACTTCGCCTTCATTATCAATGACGCAAACGGTAAGTTGAGTACTTTACCACACACAATGGTGGTGTTGAAAGTTTGAGATCCATACGTCATGAATTTGTTTGTTTTATGAGAAAAACTAATCACTGTTCCAGAATGTTTTGCTTTCCGTGAGTTTCAATTTTGCCTCAAACTGCGAATCAACAGTTATCGGCAAGCGCAGTGATGCGGACAATTTTGGAAAACGGCAGGTGCACGTTTGACGTCGCAGATTTGTTTGAAATTCTTCTTGAGTAATTTGCAAAAGGATGAAGTTTAACCGTGCCAGCATTTTCAACAAAACTCAAATATATATTTTACGCCAAGTCTCTATGAAGAGGTGTTTATTTATAATTAATCTTACACATTGGATATGATTTCAGCTGAATTTCATTCATTAAGGTGTTTTTTGACGTGCAAAATGAATGACAGCAATCTTTAATGGGGAAATCAAAATATGTAGCACCCTTCGCGAATTCCTGTGTATAGTGGTTCTTTTTAGTTCGGTATCATCTCATCTGAAGTGATTACATTTTGAAATCAATTACTTTTCATGCTAAATTAGATTGGCGCAAAACCTTGAAAAACAAGAATAATATGCTTTATACTGTTATATATAGTTTTTTCAAATGTACCTCTGTATTTTTCAAGATCGGCACACTGCTAACCTATGTTTTATAACAAATGTGTCGAAAAACCGTTAACCTGCAGGATTTGGAACCTGTCAACATACTACTCTTTACAGGCAGAGATACAACCAGACCAGCTGTCCCTGATACCATCTGATAATCCTTTCATTCATTTAATAAAACATTACCTGCGTGGACTATTCAACACAACAATGTCAGAATTGAAAGCCTGTGTATTTGTCAGCAAAGTTCGTTGTGTAACTGCCGGCAACTAGGGAATTTTTTCAAGCGTATCAGCCTTGCTTTGACACTTTGAAGGTTGAGATTTTTCCATTGTGCTGCTGACTGAAGAGAGCATCGATTTGACAAACCAAAAAAGGTCTTTACGTATTTGTACTTTAACTTGTTATGTATATCCTCTGCTTATTACGTTTACAGCTTGTAACTTCAGTCTCCTGAAAGCGTACATGGTATGTTCACATGAAACATCGCCAGCTAGTCTCCCTTCAGACCTCAATCCAGTTGATAAACGCTCTGTACGACTACACAGCCGGGGGAGAGCGACTCACAGTCGATGCCTGGCAATGGCTGGCCGTATGCACAGCGCACAATCTCAGACCTGTTTCAGTAAGTGTTTTTTGCACTTTTAGAGTGGGAGGTTCGACCTTGACATTAAGTTCTGATTTGAATAAAAGTTGAAAACTGCGAGAAACCTTTTGATGAAGCGTTTTGGTGAAAATCCTTCAAAGAATAACAAGAGTTATGAAAGTTTTAAAGTTTAATTTTGTGAGTCACATGCGAGCATCTGCCCTATTTTGACGATGTATATAAAATTTGACATCAGTGCCAATTTTTCTCAGAAAATTAAAATGATTTTACTGTGCGTTCAATCTATAGATTAGAAGCATTATTTCGTACAACTTTTATTAAAATAAAAAAAGACATTCCGTTATTATGAGGCCATTAAAGTGATTAGGCTAACATTGTGGAGCTTCAATTTAAAAAATTGGCAATTTTGAATATCTGAAAACTACAGAGTAGTGTTCATATGGACAATAAACACCCTAGAATAAAAAAAGTTTGGGAAGTTACACTGCAATGCCAGAGTTATGGCCATGAATAAACAATTAAAATCGGGGATGATTTATAGCGTAGAAGTGTCACAGAATAGACATAATGGTACGACGAGAAATGGGAAGGTGAATCCAATCAAACCTTCACAGATTTATCAACTTCTTATCTCACAGCCACATAATCCATCTCTTTGATCATTTTTTCAGCCGCGTCAATATTTTAGACTTATCAAACAATGGTAGCATGAGGCCTGACATGTAAGCGCTAACCAGATTTTTTTAACTGTGGTAAATGTTAGCGCAATACTTTAAAATGGTCATTTGTGTAGTTATATCACATGACATTGGACTCTTGCATGTGACGTCCACAAAATTAAAACTTTGGAACATTCAAACTCTGTTATTCTTTCGTTGATTTTTCTCCAAACTTTCCGTAATATGTTTTCTCTCATTTTTCTGCTTTTGTTAAAACAACTTGACATAGGTGGACTTTCCCCTTTACACCTCTTTGTGTCAATTGCAGGTGATGATGTATTATTTTCTCAACGACATTCTGGAATCTTGGGTTTTAGCAGATTAAATCGAAAATGAGCAAGATGACATCAACCTCCACAAAATATTAACATTAGTAGTATATCAATAATATTTCTCTATAGAAACTTTGAGGATTAAAACTACAAACTGGTCACCTCATATCAAGTTGATAATTCCACATACAACTTGATACGATTGTAGGTTAATTCCACAAATTAATGTCTTAATGGAAACTCTGCTTTCATTTTTGGTATACTCTTAACCATGTGTCATATCACATACAAAATACACTTCTTAACATATGTCCATTTTTTCTTGGCAAGAATCATAAACGTGGGGTCCTCATATTCTAGTATCAAAGACTCTTATAAATACTCACGGCACCCACTCCAACATCCAGGATGAATATTATCTTTGACTTCAACCTTTCTGTAGGCTAGATGACAACTCCTGTATAAGGACACCTCCCCTCGCTTGTTCTCTTCGCATAGACCTGCTTCCTGTCGACAAAGCGAGTCGCCCTCTCTGCAGCAGATGTTCTACAGGTAAGTGTATTTCCATGAATCTTTTCCCTAAAAATTTTGCATGAAAATTATCAACAATTAAATTTTCATAACTTTCCTAACTGTATCGTTTATGAAATTGGACTATCAAAGTGCGAGAAAAGCTTGTCCTGTATGGGAGCTTTGAAAAAGCTACGAGACTTTAATATTTTGTTAATCTAAAGCTTTGCCTGTTCAACGTAAATTTGTTTCAATACCAATACAACATCAGGTACTTACATTAAGACGGGATTACAGAAGATTTCCAAGCTCACGCAACATGCCTTGAATAAAAAGGAGAATAATGCAGGATAAACACATAACTGAATTTAGAGATATTGATTAGGTTATTATCTATTAATATTCCCTTTCAGAAGTAATCTTTTTACAAAAATTTAAAAAGGCATCCCTTAGTTCTATTCATTTCTTTTTTTATTTAGTACGGTTTTTACACAGCTACATTACAGATTAACCAAAAAAAACATCTAAAAACTGGGAGGCATTTTAGGTGTTGCTTGGTCAGTTTGCAAGAAAATACTCCCAAAATTGCTCACTGAAGTAAAGGCAACTTGAGTCTAGTTGGGTATTCAAAAATTGTACTGAAGATTTGGGAGTTTTGAATAAATGTACAAGTAATTAGAAGAAAAAAAAAACTTCCATAGAAAAGAGAATTTCCTTTTCGCAGAACCAACTGATATTTAAAGCAATTTATCTAACAACATATAATTCCTTGTTTTTAGAAAATTAATGTATACAAATTGTTTTCATGAAAATGGTCTTGAGAGTGTTTTCTAACTTCTTTGCGCGCGGAGACGGCTGAATCCCGTGCGTGCGGAGTTTCTTTCAAAGAGCGCTCAGTATCGGAAAGGAATAAGTAACTGACTTCAACTGGCAATAACTTTGCGCAACAACGTTTTCAGGAAAAATGTAACACAGCCAAGTTGAAAGTACATTTTTAGCAGACTTCTAGAGTGCATAATAGGGTGTTTGGAAACTAAACCATCTGAATTTTGTAAAGTAATGGCTAATTGTAACCAACATTATATGTAGTTCTACTCTAACTTCCTGCTTGACATATAGCAACTCCATTCAAATAATAAGCAAGACGGTTAAACCACAAGTTTTACCAAAAAAAATGACTATTTAGCAAGCTAATGAAAGAGATGAGTCACCCAATAAGAAGTGAATGAAGAGAATTAATCAGCTAAATAGCGCATTCTAATTGTAATTGACCTTTTAAGTACTTTTCAAAGTCGAACTTGTGTCTAATCCTTTGTCCTATTGTACTCACGATGCCTTGATTGCAATTATCGACTTTTTCCTGGGTTCCTTACAGAATCTAACATAATACCGCGAGGAGGCCCGTACTTGAAAGGAATGTAAAACAATACAAAGAGATTACTGCTAGTGTGGGAAAATCAGTGTAATCCGGGTAAATACAGACCGTTTCTACGTTTGAGTGTGAAATGGTAATGCGAATCCCGCACGCTAGAGGGAGTGGCATGGATGCGAAGACGCGCTGTAAGAGTTTAATGTCTATAATCAGCGGCTGTAAATTAATCAGTCCCTTTTGGGTAGTTAAAGGAAATGAATCATTTGAATAAAAAAAACAGCATTTTGATTTGATTGGGGTTGGCCGGAGGGGAATACTGGTGGTAAATACTGGTAAATAGCCGGCCTCAAATTTTTTTATTTTAAGGAAAATGGAAATGTTGGAAATGCAGGGAAATACTATGAAATACACTTCATTTCGAACTATTTCCAGGTATTGCCCAGGTATTTTCCAAGTGTTTTTCTAGTATTTCCTGTACTCCGCATACATCCCAAGTACTTTCCACATTTCCTGATTATTTCCCAGTATTTCTGGCCTGGGCGGAAAATACTCAATTTCTTGGGAAATAGCCAACCCTGGAATTTGAAAAGTGCTTGGATGTTTATGATAGTTACCACAGATTTCACTTATGATTGTTTCAGTCTCAAAGTTTACTTGACTTATTTTCTAATTGATTCTTTGTTGTCAACAGACACTCTCCAGAGAATGCATCAAACCTGCACAGAACGGTTAGTTGCCGGGATCTTGCAAAATTCACGCCATCAAGAAAAGTTTCAGACTGTAGAGGGCGGTCTCTCTTACCGGTACATTCTTTTCGTGGGGACTCGTCTTGCAGTTCTTGGCTGTTGTTTTGAGGTAAGATCACCTTGCATCTCTTTCCTTTAATCAATTTGTTCCTGAAGAAAAAAATGATGCAAAGATGGTACATACTCATTGGTCAAGAGTAATATGACAACAATTTTCATTTACAGCGCAAGGTATATTTTGGTAAATGGAAAAAAAATGAGAAAATTTCTTTGTAATTAATGTTTTTTTAGGATACACCTGTAGGTCTATGAGTGCCTGAATATTGCTTGGTATGATCTCTCCTATTTTTGCGAAATTACTCGAAATGTAAATATCGGGGGGGGGGGGGGGGGGGGGGGGGGGGGGGGGAGGGAACCCTGACATTTCCCATAGGTAATTTTGCGGATACTAGGTAGATCTCTCCTTTAATTTCAAATCTGTAAATTGTCACAGAACAGAAACCAATTTCGCGTTAGTTTGATGGTAGTTTCCTGATGTTGGAGTGACAATAGAGTACTTAGTGAAAGAGTGATCAAAAATTTTGTCTGATTGACCAAACTATGAAATTAAAGACACTGATATAACTGTGAAGACGCCGTTTAAAAAGTTGTCGAACTTGCTATCTGACATATCTGACAGTGTTTAATGGACAAATAAACACCTAGAACAACAAAAGTTTGGACAGTTGATTTTTTTATTATTGCTGTTACTAGTTCAATATGTTGGCGATTAACAAATTGGCACATTAATTTTTATATCGGGCGATAGAAATTTTGCAACACCAGCAAGTCCTATGAGAAAAGCTGAGAAATGGTCTCTCAATGATTTTCACTTTTTTAAAGCACTTAATGATTGTTTTACAAGCTGCAATTTTATTTCAGGGCTTATGTTTAGACTGTTCAAAGACCTAGTTAGCTATGGGCTAATCATGTAGCTCAGATTTTTTTAAAGCTGGAAACATTGTTATTAGCGTGCCTTTCAGTAAGTGTTGTGTATGATATTCTTCACCACATGTTCATACTGCAATCTATGTTAACTACCATTTTCTTTCTTAGCGAGCATTTTGGTAAGGGAGGTCACGCTCTATGACGAGATGTCTACAGACGATATGTGACGCTGCGTAGCACCCACACTAGTTCCCCCCACACCGAGGAATTAGACAACGAAAAGACATGGGCGGCCATCTGCTATGGGAACATAGACTTGTTCACAGGCTGTTTCCTCTACAAATACAGGGTATGAGTAATTTGTGAACTTTTAATTTTAGAGTTGTTTAATTCATCTATCTGATCAAATGATCGATGGATTGATTGATTGATTCTGTTTATTTGTTGTGCGATTCTAATAATTTATATATTTTAATTTATATGTTTTAATTGATTGATTATTGATGGATTTTATAATTTTATTTCATTTTGTAATAAGGTATAGCACACCGTTGTTTATCAGCTGAAGGCTGAACTGTGTATGACAATTGATTTTGGACCATTATCCTTCAGCAAAGGCAGCAGTAGATAGAGGTCAGCCATTGATAGTTGTTGAGTAAGCGGCCATCATTACCCTGGTCTTTCACCCTTTTCATAAAGTGATGTGGTGTTCTTCAAAGACGCTTACGCCTTTTATGGACCTATCCGAGGGAACAGGGTACTGGATAAAGAGCCTACCAGGGACACGATATACCCTATGGCGTTGATCTCAACCAGGGATCTTATAATCAGAAAACCAAGGTCTAATCATCTGACGCATTACAATTTTTCGAAGTTCATTTTGAGGTGAGACATTTAGTCCAGATTGCTTATGTATTCGCAGCTGGGATTTTTCGTGCCAAAGTTGATTTTTATTGGCAACTGTGTCAATTTGGTGGGTGGCTGAATCCAAAAATACCAGGTGCCATTTTTTTCTAGACCACGTCTTCAAGCCGCCATTTGTGAATTATAATTCTTACTATATATCTCAAATTATCTGGGCAACATGAAAAGATTGAAAATGGTGTAAACAGCCCATGGTTTGTGATACCGGAATGGATTCCCTTAAACCCAATGCGTATGATAAATTAATTTGGTTTGGCGCGCCATCATTGAATTTCAAAGATGGCCGCCATATTAACACAATTTTGCTTATTTCTTGACTCGTAGGCCACCTAAATCGTTGAAAATAGTGACGATGACTTTATGTTTGTAAATACTAGGATTCCATTAAACGCATTGTGTACATGTTACTAGTTTTGGATTGCTTTGGCCATCTTGTAATTCGAATATGGCCGGCCATCTTGAAATTCATAAAATGGCCCGCCATCTTAAAATTATTAGATTGATCTGTAGTGCTCGAATTGTATTCAAGTGGCGGAAATCAAAAATGGTCTCAATACCCATGTTTGTGAGCACCACGATTCAATTGAGACCTTCTAGCCATAAGTGGAACTCCCTGGTCAGCCGCCATTTTGAAAAATTCAAATGGCT
>JZLH01S0508017.1:33843-45207 GCA_001188425.1 Eucidaris tribuloides
GTTGTCATATTACCTCTTGACCAATGAGTATGTAACCATCTTTGCATCATTTTTTTCTTCAGGAACAAATGATTAAAGGAAAGAGATGCAAGTGTGATCTTACCTCAAAACAACAGCCAAGAACCTGCAAGACGAGTCCCCACGAAGAATGATACCGGTAAGAGAGACCGCCCTCTACAGTCTGAAACATTTTCTTGATGGGCGTGAATTTTGAAGATCCCTCGGCAACTAACCGTTCTGTGGCAGGTTTGATGCATTCTCTGAGTAGTGTCTGTTGACAACAAAAATCAATTAGAAAATCAAGTCAAGTAAACTTTTGAGGACTGAAACAATCATAAGTGAATCTGTGTAACTATCATAAACATCCAAGTTTTCAAATTCCAGGGTTGGCTATTTCCCAAGAAATTTGAGTATTTTCCGCCCAGGCAGGAAATACTGGGAAATATCAGGAAATGTTGGAAAGTACTTGGGATGTATGCGGAGGTACAGGGAAATACTAGAAAACACTTGGGAAATACCTGGGCAATACCTGGAAATATTCAAGAAGTGTATTTCATAGTATTTCCCTGCATTTCCAACATTTCCCATTTTCCTAAAAAAAAATTGAGGCGGTATTTACCAGTATTTACCACCAGTATTTCCCACTCCGGCCAACCCAATCAAATCAAATGCTGTTTTTTTTATCAAAATTGATTTCATTTCCTTTAACTACCCCATAAAGGGACTGATTTAATTTACAGCCGCTGATTTAGACATTAACTCTTTACACGCGGTATTCGCATCCATGCACTCCCTGTAGCGTGCGGGATTCGCATTTCACACTCAAACGTAGAAACGGTTGTATTTACCCGGATTACACTGATTTTCCCAACACTAGCAGTAATCTCTTTGTATTGTTTACATTCCTCAAGTACGGGGGTATTATGTTAGATTCTTAAGGAACCAGAAAAATCGATAAATGCAATCAAGGCATCGTGATACAATAGGACAAAGGATTAGACACAAGTTCACTTTGAAAAGTACTTAAAAGGTCAATTACAATTAGATGCGCTATTTAGTGATAATCTCTTCATTCACTTCTTATTTGGTGACTCATCTCTTTCATTAGCTTGTAAATAGTCAGTTTTTTTTTGGTAAAACTTGTGGTTTACCGTCTTGTATTATTTGAATGGAGTTGTATATTTTCAAGCAGGAAGCTTAGAACTACATATATGTTGGTTACAATTAGCCATTACTTTACAAAATTCAGATGTATATTTCCAAACACCCTATATGCACTTAGAAGGTCTGTAAAATGTACTTCAACTTGGCTGTGTTACATTTTTCCTGAAAACGTTGTTGCGCAAAGTTATTGCCAGTTGAAGTCAGTTACTTATTTCCTTTCCCGATACTGAGCGCTCTTTGAAAGAAACTCCGCACGCACGGGATTCAGGGTCCCGCGCGCAAAGAGTTAACCAGAGAGAGATAATTCGTGTTAAAAATTTAAAGTATAATGTTCACGATGCAGTGAAGGTGAACATTTGTATTGATATAGCTGTAAGCTAAATATTGGTAGTATATGCTATGTCAAATTAATTGGCAGTATTCATGTGTTTGAAAATGTAAAAGAAAAATTTGCTAGGCGCGCAAAATTTTCTTTTTTCCATGGGGAAAGTGTTATAAATTTGTGATTATCTATTACATGCTACTCTAGCCACTAATTAGATGCAGTTTATGTGCTGGTGAAATCTACATTGAAATATTTTACTGCCTAGACTATTCTGGAATGTTGTAGAGCTGTCTGGGCCAAATGTAATTTACATAGAAAAAATGTAACCTCCCAGGTGTCAGCTAAATTAGCATGATAAAGGAGGCATTTCCTGTGAACATATAGTGAGTTCAGTGACTTTAGGCTAATGTTGTAAAACAGGTTGTTTATATGAATGGAATAGTCTAGATAATAGTAGATTCTAGAACAGGTCATTGTGTTTGTTATGTTGTCATATTTACAAGCATGAATAGATGATTCTAGACTAAGAGGGTTTTGATATAAATATCAGTTGTTTTGGGACATGAGTTCAGAGTTTCTGTCATCTCAGCTCCAGTTACATGTGTTAATAGTAACTGCATTTTAGACCTTGGCTCGGCACAACACCTGTGGATTTATATAAGAGTTTTGTGTGTGGACAGTTACCTGTTTATTACTGAGATAGCCTTTAGTGGATTTCTGTGGATTAATTTTGGAATTACTACATCATCTTGGCTGCAATTGAGAATACGTTGTGAACTTGTGCTCAACACCGATTTCGTCGGGAATACCTGTTTAACTCTGCATTGGGATTCATACTCGTTGGGACTTCTACTAATTGGAATCATCTGGATCATCTGTTCGGACTTGATTATTATCTGGAAAAGCTGTTATTCAGCGTTCAACATTTGACCAATATACTGCCGATCATAATTGGAATAACTGGATCGGATTACTACTTGGGCATCAACTGGAACCGTGGATTCATTCGACTACAGTATCCTTTAGCACTGTAAGTTAATATTTATTTGTACGATCATTGTGAAGGATTGTGAAAGTTTTCTTGTATGTCTTAAGTTTAAAGGGGAAATCCCCATATAATAATACTTGTTAAATCAAATATTGGTATCATTTTGTTTCATCTTTTCGGTTGTGAATTGATCGTAACAGTTATGACCAATAGCTGTAACTTAACTCTTCAAAAAAAGTTCTGAAACTCACTTTTATCATCAATATCTCTCTTGGTATTATAGTATTTCTACAATACCAGTATTAAGTATTATACTATATGTACCAAGACAGATATCGATGCTCAAAGTTGAGTTGTGGAACTTTTTTTTCAGAAGTTTATGTTCTCAGAATTGCTAGATAGTAGTCAAAGCATCATTTGACAATGTTTCCAGTTTTGAAAAATCTGATCTACATGGTACCCCCTCTTTTAACTGTTGTCTCTGATAGGATCTACGAATGAATCCCTGAAAAAATTGCATTTCAAAACCATCTTTAAATGCTATCAAAAAGTTAAATCAATGATTGATCATTCCAAGTTTTCCTCATGTAGATTGCTGTGTTTTAGAATTTTTGTTCCGCAGGACATTAAACTTTGATACCTGACCTTTACATTGCATTTGAATGGACAAATAATCACCTTAGAAACCAAAAATTTGGTCCGATATACTGTCAACCGTAAATTATGTACGGATAAATATTGGTATGAGAATTGATATTCTTATACATTCTTCTTGTCTTGTGTACAAATCCTGGATGATGATAACAGTATGGCTTTGAAATGTTTCATTCTTCTAGGTCAGGAAGGCTTCCCATCATGCCGTCTGTTCGATACTGAGAGGAAGTAAGTTCATGACCTTACCCGACCCGCCCTCCTCCACCAGCGACGGAGGCCACTGCAAGTTTTGCATCCAACAATTAAGAGGCATGGAGTGTGTAATATGTGGTTATCTGCATTTGCCAGTGATGTATGCTGCAGCCTTTTAGAGTTTAGAACTTTATTTACTTATTTAGTCCTCTTTATTCATTCAAAAAAAGTACAGTCATACAAATCAATATATAAAAAATTGATATGTACAAATACAAAGAAAAAACAACAATTCTTTACTCAGTTACATGTTTGTACAAAAAAGAATATGATTCAGACTTGAATGATTGTCTTCCATTGACTACACCATTTATATTGGCAAATTGTGCAAAAGTCATTTTCCTCTATTTATATTGTAAAAAGAAAAAGAAAAAGAAAAAATAAGATATAGTTATACTCCTTTTTAATTGGTCAGAAAGTTAATGTGAATTTTATTCACATAAACTTTATTCACAGAAAAAAACTGTTGTTCAATATTTTATAATTTGTACTCATTTTAGTCCTAATTTGGTCAATATCTAAACCTTCTAGACTAATTTTAGTCCCTACTGATTACGAGCAAGAATACATTAATATCAACATTTGTAGTCAAGTCTTATCTTATGTAGATCGTCTTCATGTTTTTATTTCTCTTCTGCAAGTGTTTATGTCACAATGAATTACATGTATATCTGTGAAGCATGGCATCTCTCTTGCATGCCTAAAAATGAACTTTGTTTAAATACACTGGTGTATAGAGGAAAATACAATTTGAGAACCTTTAGCATAGTACAGGAGTTAGAAACTTAGTTTGGTTGGAATTATAGTTACTATCACATTTCAAATTGACTTTAAGTATCACAGATACAAAATTGTTAGTCTACTCTCAGAACCTTACATTGCATGGGTGTTTGTCATGTGTAATATGTGAAATTTATTTAACAATATGTACCATGTGTCACAGGGGTCGCACTTAACTTTTTTTTAAACTAGCCAGACGAACTAGTTAACCTAAATTTTAGGTAGTCCGCCAGAATTCTGGCTATCCCTCCCAAAAATTGACTAGTCCGCCTGTTTTGAATACACATGTTTAATTTCGAAAAGAATAATGTAAATAATGTACATGTAATCAACTGGCAATAGCCATTGGCCACCAGGCTACCCCCCCCCCCAATCCCCACCTCGGTCCATGACGTGACCAAACGGCTATATATCTCGGCCTCGAACTCGGAACGAGTTCAGGGTCATGCATGGGTTCGTGTTGGTATCTTCATCAAAATGATGAGCTCTGAGGCAATTTTTAGAGGATCAAGTTAATGATAGAAGAAAAGGAAAAAGGAAGAGGAGAAGGAGAAGAAAGAGAAGGAAAGAAGGAAGAAAGAGAAGAGAAGAGAAGAAAAAAGAAGAAAAAAAGAAAAGAAAAGAAGAGAATTTTAGTTTAGAAAAGAACAAGGAGGAAGAAGATAGAAGAAGAAGAAGAAGGGGAAGAAAAGAAAAAAGGAAGAAAAAGAGGAGAAAAGAAAAGAAGAGGAAGAAGAAGAGGAAGAGGAGGAAGGGGAAGGGGAAGAAAAGAAATGAAGAAAAAGAGGAAAGAAAAGGAGAGAAGAAAGAAAAGAAGAGGAAGAGAGGAAGGGGAAGGGGAAGGAAAGAAAGGAAAGAAAGGAGGAAGGAGAAGAAAAGAAAAAGAAGAGAAGAAGAGGAGGAAGGGAAGGGGAAGAAAGAAAAAGGAGAGAAAAGAAGGAGGAGGAGAGAAGGAGAAAGAAAGAAGAAAAGGAAGGGGAAGGGAAAGAAAGGAGGAGCAGCAGGAGGAGGAGAAGAAGAGGAGGAGGAGGAAGGGGAAGGAAGAAAAGAAAGGAAATAAAAGGAGAGAGGAAGGAGATTTATCATTGATACATTTATTTCAATTCATTTGTGTGTGTCTTGTTTGTGTCTGTTTCCATTCGAGGTCCACCCTCTTTCATTCAGTTCTTTTGATTAATAAAATAAAGGGAAGTTAGATTATATTATATTTTTTCAAAGTAGTAACATTGTTTTTCAACAATATTTTGTGTGGTTTTGTGTGTCTGTTGCAGTTGCCCAACCAAGTCACTGAAAGTCAGAGTCGTGTGACTGTGTGGACCACAGACATGACATACTCCGTCAAAACATATAGATCCTGCATGCGTGGGACTATCAGGGAACTAACGTTATACATGAAGTAAAAAAATGATTTTTAAAACGTACTTACCACTATCATTGGATTGCCTGACTCATAAAACACGAAGTACAATCTGTTTTAAAATAAATTTCCTCCCATACATCGCCTATGCGCCTGTCCCCCTATCCCACACTGTATAGGCGACACAGCTCCTCCGAATCCAGCTCGCATTAGATGATAGATCGGAACTAGCTAGCTCAGCTCGAGCGAGTTTCCGGACAAAGCCCTCTGCGGCGAAAGTCGTATTAGCTTCATACACGGCCACGTATGTAACTCCCAACTAGTTTGACTTCGGTACGTACCCGCGGCGATGATTAGTGAGTCCATGGACCCTCTCTAGAAGGATCCATGGTGAATCAGATAGTGGCTTGTCGGGGGCTGCGCCGAGGTACAAATTTCGGGCCAGGAGTTTGTTTTTCGTCCATATTTTGTTCAAATAAACATCAAGATTTTGAGTTCATTCATTGTTACATAAAATCATGCAACACTCGGTGCGACACTTAAGTAATATTTTAGCTAGCCACACGGACTAGTAAATATAGATTTTGGCTAGTCCGCCGTGATTTTTTGCTAGCCATTGGCTAGCGGGCTAGCATTAATTTCGAACCCTGAGTCCATGTGCATTCAGGAACATAACAAATTTTATTCACAAGTCTCATGCAGATTAGTGTGCGTAGACCAATACATGAATACTGAAATAATACTACTGAACTGACTCAGTTCAGTGAGCTTCACATCGAGAATAACTTAGTGTGTTTGGTGGCATTTTTCAAATTCCCGTAATTATTGATCTTTAGATTTCACAGGCACATCCTCAATAAACTGGGGGCATGAGTGATGTTTTGTATTACTGCTGGAGAGATGCAAAAAGACAGCCTTCAACTGGTCCTACTTTTCGTACTCTTTCCTACTTTTTTGTGAAGATATTTTTCTCCTGAAAATCTTTGTTCTTCCTACTTTATCCTAATTTTTGTCAAAAAACTCCTTTTTAATAGGTTCATTATTTGTTTGGAGTTGAATAGTCTTTACAGGTTGTTGCTGAGAGTACTGTATCTACCATCATCACCTGTTTGCGAAGAAAAATTTGTGTCCGTGAATTTCTGCTTTTTCACCAATTTTAGAAGTTTTTCCGCATGTTTCCATTTTCTTTGGGGTTACTACTCCAAATACTACTCATAAATATCCTACTTTTTTTCCTATTTTGGTGGATTGAATCCAGTGATGTGTCCGAGTCCAGTAAGTCCGAGTCCAAGTCCAAGTCCAGCCTTTCCGAGTCCAAGACCAAGTCCTGACTCCGCCTGTCCAAGTCCGAGTCTGGCACATATTATCATCCTTTCAAAGTGCTTGCTATCGTTGGTATTCATCAGAAATGTTCAATAATAGTATGGCAGTGACGAATTTCACATTTTGCTTCATCGTTCTTTTCGTTTGTTCAGAAGGTACAATTTGATTGATTGTTTGAGTAGCAATATGTGTGTATGTAGTGTAGAGTTCAGTGGTGTGTATACACACACATCATGCATTATGTGTACTATGCATTGCAAAACTAGAAACACGGAAAATGAAATTTCGGCGAGTGGAAACTGAGATATCTGTTTGGATACGAAACTCAGTTTCAGAAACTGCATTATAGCACCAAAATTCCGGTCTCGTGCCGGACTCATCGCCGAGTCATTGAGTCACGGGCCCCCCGAGTCTGAGACCGAGTCATGAACCTTCGAGTCGAGTCCGAGACTGAGTCCAGCACAAACGGACTCGAGTCCACTCTCGAGTCCAAGATCCGACTCACAAGACCAAGATCGGACTCACAAAGACCGGAGTCACACATCACTGTTTGAATCCTACTTTTCTCCTATTTTAGGAGAATTTTGCTCCTACTTTTTCAATCAAGCAGAATTGAAGGCCTGTAAAGAGATTCCCTGTCTTTAATTAGATCTAATGTGTGTTTATATATTTGACCTACTACAGGTTCTGGTGAGGCAGCCACAACATGTCATATCCTGAGTCTGCTCAAAGACATTCTGGTGACATTCCCCAAGAATCATCTCAAGTCTGTGTGTGAGACTATCCTGAAAGTCATGACCCTCAGCAATGTTGTAAGTGGAACAAAACAAAACAAAACAAATATGTTGCCTTGTAATTTGTACTAATGTGTGTGTGTTTGTTTTGTCATTTGTGTAAATTGAGGTTGCATATTTTTTTTTTCTGTGTAACAAATGGGAAGCTTCCCGATTGAAAATTCCAAGTTAAAAATGATGCAAATACACCGTAAGTGGTGCGTAAGTGTGTACGCGTGTGTGTGTTACAGACTGGGTTAAAGATTGTGTCAGGGATGTGCAAGTCCATTACTTCCCTTCATTATCAATACCAAACGGTAGTTGAGTACTTTACAAATGGTGTGTTGAAAGTTTGAGATCCATACGTCATGAATTTGTTGTTTTATGAGAAAAACTAATAACAACATGTTCCAGAATGTTGTTCTTTCCGTGAGTTTCAATTTTGCTCAAACTGCGAATCACAGTTATCGGAGCGCAGTGATCGGACAATTTTGGAACGGCACGTGCACGTTTGACGTCGCAGATTTTTTGAAATTGCTTCTGAGTAATTTGAAAAAGGATGAAGTTTAACCGTCCAGATTTTCACAAAACTCAATATTTTACCCAAGTCTCTATGAGAGGTGTTTATTTATATTAATCTTCACATTGGATATGATTTCAGCTGATTTCATTCATTAAGGTGTTTTTTGACGTGCAAATGAATGACACAATCTTTAATGGGGAAAATCAAAATATTGTACACCCTTCGCGAATTCCTGTGTATATGTGGTTCTTTTAGTTCGGTATCATCCATCTGAAGTGGATTATCATTTTGAAATCAATTACTTTTCATGCTAAATATTAGATTTGGCAAAACCTTGAAAAACAAGAATAATATGCTTTATACTGTTATATATAGTTTTTCAAATGTACCTCTGTATTTTCAAGATCGCACACTGCTAACCTATGATTTATAACAAATGTGTCAGAAAAAACGTAACCTGCAGGATTTGAACCTGTCACATACTACTTACCAGGCAGAGATACAACCAACCAGGCTGTCCCTGAATAATCTGATAATCCTTTCATTCATTTAATAAACATTACCTGCCGTGGACTATTCAACACAACAATGTCAGAATTGAAAGCCTGTGTATTTGTCACAAAGTTCGTTGTGTAACTGCCGGCAACTAGGGAATTTTTTTCAAGCGTATCAGCTTGCTTGACACTTGAGGTTGAGATTTTTCCATTGTGCTGCTGACTGAAGAGAGCATGTTTGACAAACCAAAAAAGGTCTTTACGTATTTGTACTTGTAACTTGTATGTATATCCTCTGCTTATTACAAGCTTGTAACGTCAGTCTCCATGAAAGCGCTACATGGTATGTTCACCATGAAACCATCGCCAGCTAGTCTCCCTTCAGACCTCAATGCCCAGTTGATAAACGCTCTGTACGACTACCAGCCGGGGGAGAGCGACTCACAGTCGATGCTGGCATGGCTGGCCGTCATGCAAGCGGCACATCTCAACCTGTTTCAGTAAGTGTTTTTTGCACTTTTAGAGTGGGAGGTTCACCTTGACATTAAGTTGATTTGAATAAAAGTTGAAAACTGCGAGAAACCTTTTGATGAAGGTTTTGGTGAAAATCCTTCAAAGAATAACAAGAGTTATGAAGTTTTAAAGTTTTAATTTTGTGACGTCACATGCGAGCATCTGCCCTATTTGACATGTACTATAAATTTGACAAAGTGCCATTTTCTCAGAAAATTGAAAATGATTTTACTGTTGCGTTCAATATATAATTAGAAGCATTATTTCGTACAAGCTTTTATAAAATAAAAAAAGACATTCCGTTATTATGAGCCATTAAAGTGATAGGCTAACATTGTGGAGCTTCAATTTAAAAAATTGGCAAATTTTGATATCTGAACTACAGAGTAGTGTTCATATGGACAATAAACACCCTAGAATAAAAAAAGTTTGGGAAGTTACACTGCCAATGGCAAGTTATGCATGAATAAACAATTAAAACTCGGGGTGAGTTTAAATAGCGTAGGTGTACAACATAGACTATGGAGAGAAAATGGGCAGGTGAATCCAATCAACTTACACGATTTTCACTTTTTTAAAGCACAAATAATCATTTTGAAATACAATTTTTTTCAGCGCGTCATTTTTAGACTTATCAAAGACAATGGTAGCATGGGGAATCATGTAGCTCAGATTTTTTTAACTGTGGTAAATGTTAGCCAATACCTTTAAAAATGGTAATTTGTGTAGTTTATATCACATGACATATGGGAGCTGCTTGCATGTGACGTCACAAAATTAAAACTTTGAACATTCAAACTCTGTTATTCTTTCGTTGATTTTCTCCAAACTTTCGTAATATGTTTCTCTCATTTTTCTGCTTTTGTTAAAACCAACTTGACATCAGGTTGGACTTTCCCTTTAACCTCTTGTGTCCAATTGGCAGGTGATGATGTATTATTTTCTCACGACATTCTGGAATCTTGGGTTTTAGCAGATTAAACGAAAATGACAAGATGACATCAACCCTCCACAAAATACTTAACATTAGTAGTTATCAATAATATTTCTCTATAGAAATTGAGGAATTAAAACTACAAACTGGTCACCTCATATCAAGTTGATAATTCCACATACAACTTGATACGATTGTAGGTTAATTCCACAAATTAATGTCTAATGGAAACTCTGCTTTCAATTTTTGTATACTCCTTAACATGTGTCATATCCTCCACTCCCTTCTTAACATATGTCCCATTTTTCTTGGCAAGAATCATAAACGTGGGTCCCATATTCTGAGTATCAAGACTTTATAAATACTCACCACCCACTCCACATCAGGATGAATATTATCTTTGACTTCAACCTTTCCTGTAGGCTAGATGACAAACTCTGTATAGGACACCTCCCTCGCTTGTTCTCTTCGGCCATGACCTGCTTCCTGTCGGACAAAGCCGAGGTCGCCCTCTCTGCAGCAGATGTTCTAAAGGTAAGTGTATTTTCCATGAATCTTTTTCTAAAAATTTTGCATGAAAATTATCACAATTATTTTCATAACTTCATAACTGTATCGTTTATGAAATTGGTACTTCAAAGTGCGCAGAAAAGCTTGGTCTGTATGGGAGCTTTGAAAGCTACGAGACTTTAATATTTTTGTTAATCTAAAGTTGCCTGTTCACGTAAATTTGTTTCAATACAATACAACATCAGGTACTTACATTAAGAAGATTAAGAAGATTTCCAAGCTCACAGCAACATGCCTTGAATAAAAAGAGAATAATCAGGAAAACACATAACTGAACTTTAGAGATATTGATTAGGTTATTATCTATTAATAATTCTTAGTATCATTACAAATTAGCATCCCTTAGTTCTATTCATTTCTTTTTTTTTTAGTACGGTTTACACGAGCTCACAATTACAGATTAACCAAAAAAAACAACTAAAAACTGGGAGCATTTTAGGTGTTAGCTTGGTCAGTTTGCAAGAAAATACTCCCAAAATTGCTCACTGAAGTAAAGGCAACTTGAGTAGTTGGTATCAAAAATTGTACTGAGATTGGAGTTTTGAATAAATGTACAAGAATTAGAAGAAAAAAAAACTTCATAGAAAAGAGAATTTCCTTTTCCAGAACAACTGATATTTAAACAAATTTATAACAAATATAATTCCTTGTTTTTAGAAAATTATGTATTACAAATTGTTTTCATGAAAATGGTCTTGAGAGTGTTTTCTAACT
>JZLH01S0508017.1:45232-57684 GCA_001188425.1 Eucidaris tribuloides
CGTAAAAGGTGCATGACTTTGCCCCAAATGCCATGTTTTGGCTATAATCAGTTAGGAGTGTTCACTTTTTTGATATGATTTGGGGGTAGGTTAAGAACAAAAGACAAATTTTTTTGGTGGTAGAGTCACCGGGGTGCAAAGTCAGTCTAGGGTCATAGGTCAATGAACTTTGCTTCCAAAATGCCATTCTGCTATAACATCCAGTTAGGGCAGTGCTCATGTTGATATTTAATTTGGCTGGTAAGGTTAAAACACAAGATCAAATATTTGGTAGAGTCACAGGGGTCAAATGTCAATGGTCAAAGGTCAAGCATTTGTGTCCCAAAAAATGACATTTTCTGCTGTAACTCCAGTAGAGTTTGCCTGCACTGTGATATAAATTTGGTGGTTAGGTTAAGAAACAAAAGACAATATTTGTAGAGTCACAGGGGGGTTCAAAGATTATTTGGTCAAGGCGCTCAAAAAGTCAATAAACTTATGTCCAAAAAGTTGATTTTTCTGCCTACATGTACATGTTTTTAACTTCAGAATAGGGTGTTCACTATTGCTGTAATTGGCAGTTCATGTAAATAGTAAAAGGGTCATAGGGTCAAGGTCTAGGGTCAAAGGGTCAATGAACTTTGGTCCAAAATGCCATTTTCAGCTACTAAAATCAGTTAGGGAGTCGCTCACTGTGATAATTTGGTAGTTAGTGTAAGAACAAAAGAAAATTTTTGTAGAGTCCAATGGTCACAAGGTCAATGGTGCATGAGTATTATCTTGAAAAAAGACAAATATTTCATACAGATGAATAGGTCAAGGTTGAGGTTAAGATGACTCTGAAAGGTTATATTGTAGTATTTGATCTATTTGGAAGTCATTTTGTCAGTGAAACTGCTTCCATCACTCTTTACAATTACTTGGTTCCTTTTAAAAGTGATAGCGACTGTACTATGAGCCATTTTATGTGCTACCATGCTTTATAGTGGGCGATAGGCATACCATTGACTGCTCGCAGGTCGAACTTTTCTATGTTTAGTATGGTTTACATGAGCGCACAGTTACCAGTGGATTACACGAAAAAACCCTGGGAGCAATTTTAGGTGGTTAGCTTGCGTCAGTTTGACCTTTGACCCTTGACGTATTTGTCCCAAAATCTAATCAATTCATCATTGCCTAGTGGTCCATCCTTGGTCTAAGTATCATTAAAATCCCTCCAGCGGTACTTAAGTAATCTTGTTCACAAGAAAGTGCGGACGCACGGACGCACGGACGGACAACCCAAAAACATAATGCCTCCGGCTCCCTTACGGGGCGGAGGAATAATAAGAAAAGAAATGAATACAACTAAGGGATGCCAATTTGTAAAGATACTAAGAATTATTAATAAGATAATAACCTTATCAATATCTCTAAAGTTCACTGATGTGTTTTCCTGATTATTCTCTTTTTATTCAAGGCATGTTGCTATGAGCTTGGAAATCTTCTTAATCTCTATGTAAGTACCTGATGTTGTATTGTATTGAAACAATGTCATTTAGGTGAACAGATAACTTTAGATTAACAAAAATATTAAAGTCTCGTAGCTTTCAAAGCTCCCATACAGACCAAGCTTTCTGCGCACTTTGAAGTACCAATTTCATAAACGATACAGTTATGAAGTCATGAAAATAATTGTGATAATTTTCATGCAAAATTTTTAGAAAAAGATTCATGGAAAGTACACTTACCTTCAGAACATCTGCTGCAGAGAGGGCGACCTCGGCTTTGTCCGACAGGAAGCAGTTCATGGCCGAAGAGAACAAGCGAGGGAGGTGTCCTATACAGAGTTTGTCATCTAGCCTACAGAAAGGTTGAAGTCAAAGATAATATTCATCCTGATGTGGAGTGGGTGGTGAGTATTTATAAAGTCTTGATACTCAGAATATGGGACCCACGTTTACGATTCTTGCCAGAAAAATGGGACATATGTTAAGAATGGGAGGTGGAAGGATATGACACATGTTTAGGAGTATACAAAAATTGAAAGCAGAGTTTCCATTAGACATTAATTTGTGGAATTAACCTACAATCATATCAAATTGTATGTGGAATTATCAACTTGATATGAGGTGACCAGTTTGTAGTTTTAATTCCTCAATTTCTATAAGAGAAATATTATTGATAACTACTAATGTTAAGTATTTTGTGGAGGGTTGATGTCATCTTGTCATTTTCGTTTAATCTGCTAAAACCCAAGATTCCAGAATGTCGTTGAGAAAATAAATACATCATCACCTGCCAATTGGACACAAGAGGTTAAAGGGAAAGTCCAACCTGATGTCAAGTTGGTTTTAACAAAAGCAGAAAAATGAGAGAAACATATTACGAAAGTTTGGAGAAAATCAACGAAAGAATAACAGAGTTTGGAATGTTCAAAGTTTTAATTTTGTGACGTCACATGCAAGCAGCTCCCCATATGTCATGTGATATAAACTACACAAATTACCATTTTTAAAGGTATTGGCTAACATTTACCACAGTTAAAAAAATCTGAGCTACATGATTCCCCATGCTACCATTGTCTTTGATAAGGTCTAAAAATGACGCGCTGAAAAAAATTGTATTTCAAAATGATTATTTAGTGCTTTAAAAAAGTGAAAATCGTAAGTTGATTGGATTCACCTGCCCATTTTCTCCCATAGTCTTACTGTGTGTACACCTACGCTATTTAAACTCACCCCGAGTTTTAATTGTTTATTCATGCATAACTTGCCATTGGCAGTGTAACTTCCCAAACTTTTTTTATTCTAGGGTGTTTATTTGTCCATATGAACACTACTCTGTAGTTCAGATATCAAAATTTGCCAATTTTTTAAATTGAAGCTCCACAATGTTAGCCTATCACTTTAATGGCTCATAATAACGGAATGTCTTTTTTTATTTTATAAAAGCTTGTACGAAATAATGCTTCTAATTATATATTGAACGCAACAGTAAAATCATTTTCAATTTTCTGAGAAAATGGCACTTTGTCAAATTTATAGTACATGTCAAATAGGGCAGATGCTCGCATGTGACGTCACAAAATTAAAACTTTAAAACTTCATAACTCTGTTATTCTTTGAAGGATTTTCACCAAACCTTCATCAAAAGGTTTCTCGCAGTTTTCAACTTTTATTCAAATCAACTTAATGTCAAGGTGAACCTCCCACTTTAAAAGTGCAAAAACACTTACTGAAACAGGTTGAGATGTGCCGCTTGCATGACGGCCAGCCATGCCAGCATCGACTGTGAGTCGCTCTCCCCCGGCTGGTAGTCGTACAGAGCGTTTATCAACTGGGCATTGAGGTCTGAAGGGAGACTAGCTGGCGATGGTTTCATGGTGAACATACCATGTAGCGCTTTCATGGAGACTGACGTTACAAGCTGTAATAAGCAGAGGATATACATACAAGTTACAAGTACAAATACGTAAAGACCTTTTTTGGTTTGTCAAACATGCTCTCTTCAGTCAGCAGCACAATGGAAAAATCTCAACCTCAAGTGTCAAGCAAGCTGATACGCTTGAAAAAAATTCCCTAGTTGCCGGCAGTTACACAACGAACTTTGTGACAAATACACAGGCTTTCAATTCTGACATTGTTGTGTTGAATAGTCCACGGCAGGTAATGTTTATTAAATGAATGAAAGGGATTATTCAGATTATTCAGGGACAGCCTGGTTGGTTGTATCTCTGCCTGGTAAGTAGTATGTGACAGGTTCAAATCCTGCAGGTTACGTTTTTTCTGACACATTTGTTATAAATCATAGGTTAGCAGTGTGCGATCTTGAAAATACAGAGGTACATTTGAAAAACTATATATAACAGTATAAAGCATATTATTCTTGTTTTTCAAGGTTTTGCCAAATCTAATATTTAGCATGAAAAGTAATTGATTTCAAAATGTAAATCCACTTCAGATGGATGATACCGAACTAAAAGAACCACATATACACAGGAATTCGCGAAGGGTGTACAATATTTTGATTTTCCCCATTAAAGATTGTGTCATTCATTTGCACGTCAAAAAACACCTTAATGAATGAAATCAGCTGAAATCATATCCAATGTGAAGATTAATATAAATAAACACCTCTCATAGAGACTTGGGGTAAAATATTGAGTTTTGGTGAAATTGAAAATCTGGACGGTTAAACTTCATCCTTTTTCAAATTACTCAGAAGCAATTTCAAAAAATCTGCGACGTCAAACGTGCACGTGCCGTTCCAAAATTGTCCGCATGCTCCGATAACTGTGATTCGCAGTTTGAGCAAAATTGAAACTCACGGAAAGAACAACATTCTGGTAACATGTTGTTATTAGTTTTTCTCATAAAACAACAAATTCATGACGTATGGATCTCAAACTTTCAACACACCATTTGTAAAGTACTCAACTACCGTTTGGTATTGATAATGAAGGGAAGTAATGGACTTGCACATCCCTGACACAATCTTTAACCCAGTCTGTAATCACACACACGCGTACACACTTACGCACCACTTACGGTGTATTTGCATCATTTTAACTTGGAATTTTCAATCGGGAAGCTTCCCATTTGTTACACAGAAAAAAAAATATGCAAACCTCAATTTACACAAATGACAAAACAAACACACACACATTAGTACAAATTACAAGGCAACATATTTGTTTTGTTTTGTTTTGTTCCACTTACAACATTGCTGAGGGTCATGACTTTCAGGATAGTCTCACACACAGACTTGAGATGATTCTTGGGGAATGTCACCAGAATGTCTTTGAGCAGACTCAGGATATGACATGTTGTGGCTGCCTCACCAGAACCTGTAGTAGGTCAAATATATAAACACACATTAGATCTAATTAAAGACAGGGAATCTCTTTACAGGCCTTCAATTCTGCTTGATTGAAAAAGTAGGAGCAAAATTCTCCTAAAATAGGAGAAAAGTAGGATTCAAACAGTGATGTGTGACTCCGGTCTTGTGAGTCCGATCTTGGTCTTGTGAGTCGGATCTTGGACTCGAGAGTGGACTCGAGTCCGTTTGTGCTGGACTCAGTCTCGGACTCGGACTCGAAGGTTCATGACTCGGTCTCAGACTCGGGGGCCCGTGACTCAATGACTCGGCGATGAGTCCGGCACGAGACCGGGAATTTTGGTGCTATAATGCAGTTTCTGAAACTGAGTTTCGTATCCAAACAGATATCTCAGTTTCCACTCGCCGAAATTTCATTTTCCGTGTTTCTAGTTTTGCAATGCATAGTACACATAATGCATGATGTGTGTGTATACACACCACTGAACTCTACACTACATACACACATATTGCTACTCAAACAATCAATCAAATTGTACCTTCTGAACAAACGAAAGAACGATGAAGCAAAATGTGAAATTCGTCACTGCCATACTATTATTGAACATTTCTGATGAATACCAACGATAGCAAGCACTTTGAAAGGATGATAATATGTGCCAGACTCGGACTTGGACAGGCGGAGTCAGACTTGGTCTTGGACTCGGAAAGGCTGGACTTGGACTTGGACTCGGACTTACTGGACTCGGACACATCACTGGATTCAATCCACCAAAATAGGAAAAAAGTAGGATATTTATGAGTAGTATTTGGAGTAGTAACCCCAAAGAAAATGGAAACATGCGGAAAAACTTCTAAAATTGGTGAAAAAGCAGAAATTCACGGACACAAATTTTTCTTCGCAAACAGGTGATGATGGTAGATACAGTACTCTCAGCAACAACCTGTAAAGACTATTCAACTCCAAACAAATAATGAACCTATTAAAAAGGAGTTTTTTTGACAAAAATTAGGATAAAGTAGGAAGAACAAAGATTTTCAGGAGAAAAAATATCTTCACAAAAAAGTAGGAAAGAGTACGAAAAGTAGGACCAGTTGAAGGCTGTCTTTTGCATCTCTCCAGCAGTAATACAAAACATCACTCATGCCCCCAGTTTATTGAGGATGTGCCTGTGAAATCTAAAGATCAATAATTACGGGAATTTGAAAAATGCACCAAACACACTAAGTTATTCTCGATGTGAAGCTCACTGAACTGAGTCAGTTCAGTAGTATTATTTCAGTATTCATGTATTGGTCTACGCACACTAATCTGCATGAGACTTGTGAATAAAATTTGTTATGTTCCTGAATGCACATGGACTCAGGGTTCGAAATTAATGCTAGCCCGCTAGCCAATGGCTAGCAAAAATCACGGCGGACTAGCCAAAATCTATATTTACTAGTCCGTGTGGCTAGCTAAAATATTACTTAAGTGTCGCACCGAGTGTTGCATGATTTTATGTAACAATGAATGAACTCAAAATCTTGATGTTTATTTGAACAAAATATGGACGAAAAAACAAACTCCTGGCCCGAAATTTGTACCTCGGCGCAGCCCCGCTAACAAGCCACTATCTGATTCACCATGGATCCTTCTAGAGAGGGTCCATGGACTCACTAATCATCGCCGCGGGTACGTACCGAAGTCAAACTAGTTGGGAGTTTACATACGTGGCCGTGTATGAAGCTAATACGACTTTCGCCGCAGAGGGCTTTGTCCGGAAACTCGCTCGAGCTGAGCTAGCTAGTTCCGATCTATCATCTAATGCGAGCTGGATTCGGAGGAGCTGTGTCGCTATACAGTGTGGGATAGGGGGACAGGCGCATAGGCCGATGTATGGGAGGAAATTTATTTTAAAACAGATTGTACTTCGTGTTTTCATGAGTCAGGCAATCCAATGATAGTGGTAAGTACGTTTTAAAAATCATTTTTTTACTTCATGTATAACGTTAGTCCCCTGATAGTCCCACGCATGCAGGATCTATATGTTTTGACGGAGTATGTCATGTCTGTGGTCCACACAGTCACACGACTCTGACTTTCAGTGACTTGGTTGGGCAACTGCAACAGACACACAAAACCACACAAAATATTGTTGAAAACAATGTTACTACTTTGAAAAAATATAATATAATCTAACTTCCCTTTATTTTATTAATCAAAAGAACTGAATGAAAGAGGGTGGACCTCGAATGGAAACAGACACAAACAAGACACACACAAATGAATTGAAATAAATGTAATCAATGATAAATCTCCTCCTCCTCCTCCTTTTATTTCCTTTTCTTTTCTTCCCCTTCCCCTTCCTCCTCCTCCTCTTCTTCTCCTCCTCCTCCTCCTCCTCCTCTTCTCTCCCTCTCCCCTTCCTCTCTCTCTTCTTCTCTCTCCTTCTCCTCCTCCTCCTTCTTCTTCTCCTCCTCTCTCTCTCTCTTCTCTCTTCCCCTTCCTCCTCTTCTTCCTCTCTCTCTCTCTCTCTCTCTCTCTCTCTCTCTCTCTCTCTCTCTCTCTCTCTCTCTCTCTCTCCCCTTCCCCTTCCTCCTCTTCCTCTTCTTTTTCTTTTTCTTCTCCTCCTTTTCTTTCCTCTTTTTCTTCATTTCTTTTCTTCCCCTTCCCCTTCCTCCTCTTCTCTTCTTCTTCCTCTTCTTTTTCTTCTTCTCTTCCTTTTCTTTCCTTTTTCTTTTCTTCCCCTTCTTCTTCTTCTTCTTCTTCTTCCTCCTTTCTGTTCTTTTCTAAACTAAAATTCTCTTCTTTTCTTTTCTTTTCTTTTCTTCTTTTTTCTTCTCTTCTCTTCTCTTTTCTTCCTTCTTTTCCTTCTCTTTCTTCTCCTTCTCCTCTTCCTTTTTCCTTTTCTTCTATCATTAACTTGATCCTCTAAAAATTGCCTCAGAGCTCATCATTTTGATGAAGATACCAACACGAACCCATGCATGACCCTGAACTCGTTCCGAGTTCGAGGCCCGAGATATATAGCCTTGTTTGTCACGTCATGGACCGAGGTGGGGATTTGGGGGGGGGGGGTAGCCTGGTGGCCAATGGCTATTGCCAGTTGATTACATGTACATTATTTACATTATTCTTTTCGAAATTAAACATGTGTATTCAAAACAGGCGGACTAGTCAATTTTTTGGGAGGGATAGCCAGAATTCTGGCGGACTACCTAAAATTTAGGTTAACTAGTTCGTCTGGCTAGTTTAAAAAAAAGTTAAGTGCGACCCCTGTGACACATGGTACATATTTGTAAATAAATTTCACATATTACACATGACAAACACCCATGCAATGTAAGGTTCTGAGAGTAGACTAACAATTTTGGTATCTGTGATACTTAAAGTCAATTTGAAATGTGATAGTAACTATAATTCCAACCAAACTAAGTTTCTAACTCCTGTACTATGCTAAAGGTTCTCAAATTGTATTTTCCTCTATACACCAGTGTATTTAAACAAAGTTCATTTTTAGGCATGCAAGAGAGATGCCATGCCTTCACAGATATACATGTAATTCATTGTGAACATAAACACTTGCAGAAGAGAAATAAAAACATGAAGACGATCTACATAAGATAAGACTTGACTACAAATGTTGATATTAATGTATTCTTGCTCGTAATCAGTAGGGACTAAAATTAGTCTAGAAGGTTAGATATTGACCAAATTAGGACTAAAATGAGTACAAATTATAAAATATTGAACAACAGTTTTATTCTGTGAATAAAGTTTATGTGAATAAAATTCACATTAACTTTCTGACCAATTAAAAAGAGGTATAAACTATATCTTATTTTTTCTTTTTCTTTTTCTTTTTACAATATAAATAGAGGAAAATGACTTTTGCACAATTTGCCAATATAAATGGTGTAGTCAATGGAAGACAATCATTCAAGTCTGAATCATATTCTTTTTTGTACAAACATGTAACTGAGTAAAGAATTGTTGTTTTTTCTTTGTATTTGTACATATCAATTTTTTATATATTGATTTGTATGACTGTACTTTTTTTGAAGTGAATAAAGAGGACTAAATAAGTAAATAAAGTTCTAAACTCTAAAAGGCTGCAGCATACATCACTGGCAAATGCAGATAACCACATATTACACACCTCCATGCCTCTTAATTTGTTGGATGCAAAACTTGGCAGTGGCTCCCGTCGCTGGGTGATGGGAGGGCGGGTCGGGTAAGGTCATGAACTTACTTCCTCTCAGTATCGAACAGACGGCATGATGGGAAGCCTTCCTGACCTAGAAGAATGAAACATTTCAAAGCCATACTGTTATCATCATCCAGGATTTGTACACAAGCAAAGAAGAATGTATAAGAATATCAATTCTCATACCAATATTTATCCGTACATAATTTACGGTTGACAGTATATCGGACCAAATTTTTGGTTTCTAAGGTGATTATTTGTCCATTCAAATGCCAATGTAAAGGTCAGGTATCAAAGTTTTAATGTCCTGGGAACAAAAATTCTAAAACACAGCAATCTACATGAGGAAAACTGGAATGATCAATCATTGATTTAACTTTTTGATAGCATTTAAAGATGGTTTTGAAATGCAATTTTTTCAGGGATTCATTCGTAGATCCTATCAGAGACAACAGTAAAAGAGGGGGTACCATGTAGATCAGATTTTTCAAAACTGGAAACATTGTCAAATGATGCTTTGACTACTATCTAGCAATTCTGAGAACATAAACTTCTGAAAAAAAAGTTCCACAACTCAACTTTGAGCATCGATATCTGTCTTGGTACATATAGTATAATACTTAATACTGGTATTGTAGAAATACTATAATACCAAGAGAGATATTGATGATAAAAGTTGAGTTTCAGAACTTTTTTTCTTGAAGAGTTAAGTACAACTATTGGTCATAACTAACACAAACACACATACACACACATATATTACTTTGGGTTTAGGGTGAGTGGCGTAATTTAGTATTCCATGGTAGATCTGCATGGTGGATGAATCGGCCCACACCACGGGGTCCTGGGCTCGGAGTAACGTGCTAAGGCAGGTCAGGGTGGATCGCAGGACAGACGTGGTTGCCGTGGGTGACGCAGCATGGGTGGCCAGGAGCTTGAGCAGCGTCTGACAGCAGACGGAGAACTTCAACTTCAAGACGGACGGAGGGACTCTGACACGACATGATATTTGAAAGAATAAAATCTACAGTTAGCCATTCTTACAGGATGTTGTAACTATGAGGTAAATATGTGCTTTAAAGGCAAATGACATGCGATTGGGGTATCCTCAACTTAAGTAAAACTATTCCTCGAATCAAGTAAACTTCGCAAGGATTCTTACTTACGTTGAATTGTAGTCCAAAAGTTACTCATTTAAATAACTTCCATCAGTATACGTGAAGATTAAATATGATTGTGTAGGTTTCTATGGAATTTAATTCTCCCCAGGCCTACAAGAAAATTAATGCTGTATGTTCTCCTGATCCCAGTGGAAAGCAAACCACAAACCAATTTTAATCATCACGAATTTTCTACATAATTGTTCAACAAAAAGACAATTAGAGTAAAAAAAAGTTTTCACAACAGAAACTTTGCTTACTTATTCTGGGAGCATCAGTCCCTTACATTAAGAAACTCTTTTTAATCTTGCCTTTTTCCTTAAATGCAATAAACAATTCTTATCTCTCCTCCTCACATGGTTGTGGTGGTCTATGAAGGATACAAGGATAATATAACTAGTAACTAACCTTTTTTATTAACAAGACAGGAAAGGAAAAGCAATGTGCCCAGACCAGGGACTCCCTCATCCTTCTAACGTATCCCAGTGTTGTCATCTGTCAAGAATAAACATTGAAATACCAGAGATAAATGATTTTTCAAGAGGTATGTCATAGTATTAACGCCACAGCACTCACCTATAATCACAGCTACTGCAAAGACCAGGGGCCGGGGGAAATTTGAAAACAAAATTTCAAATAATTTTCGGCGTGCTCTGCCACCAAATTGCCAGAATGCAGAATTTTAATAATTTTGTATTTTTTTAATAGTAATTTCTAATGCTTCTGTTTCCATTGTGCCTTCCCATACTTTTTTAAACCATCTTTCCTTGCATTGCATATTATGAAAATTTTCAAGTTGTTCAAAATTATTGGGGGGGGGGGGAATTCGATATATTTTGCCCCCCCCCCCCCCATACTTTCTTGGGGTGGCACCGCCCTCCCTGCCAACCCAAGGGTCCCGAACCCCCTGCCAGAAGAACCATTCACAGTTGCAATGTGCAAAAAAAGTCAAACTGAAAACAATGCTGTGCAACCCATCGATTTGATAAACATAAAGGTTTTTCATTGAAAGCTTTAGATTTCGTTTACGTCAATCTGAAACAAGAAACTTTGACAGGTTTTCTGTAATTTTATGGAAAAGTCATTTTTATTTCTCAATTGAATAATCACCATCTCTACAGCAGGGAAAGTGATATTTTTGAGCAATATCAAGGCTTTCATGACAAAATATCCATCAGTAGTCAAACAATATAGATATTCCAAATATCCTTTTTTGATATCAACATAAATTGATAATATCAAAATATTACACACTTTCTATCACATTGTTTATTCTCGAACATTTTTGTATTGTTTGTGAAAAATATAGGAATTAAAATTGAACTTGAAAAAAGCAAATTTTGAAAGAAAAAAGCAATGTTAAGATTAGGCTACATAAATAGTCCTTGCTACAATACTCCTCTTTTTCTATATATCACATTAGAGTAAGATTTCACTTGTCAAAATAAGAAAACTCTTCACCAGGGACTGCAAGTAAATTAGCCTCAGTCCTCTTTTCCCACCTTTGCCTCACGAATAAGTTCTGTTCAGCAGCAACAAGCAAATCTCCATTGAACACAAAAAGAGAAAATAAAATAATTTGATTTTTAATAATTTTACAATCGGAAAATGATTGCTTTTAAAAACTTGCAATTCATGTTTAACTTGTTTTACTGTTACAAGACTCAACATTAGCTTTACTGATTTCTATCATGCATAATTATCAACAAATTAAACCAGTTTTTTTTTTTTTATAAAGTTGAATTGGAGCTGGAGAATCTCCATACAAAGTTGTTGCTTTTCCTATTTTGAATTTTGTAGTAGACAATTAAATTATTTTTGGTGTATATCCACAGACATTCACAAAGATTTAAAACGGAAATTTGAAATATTAATGTCCTGATAACAAGCCTATTTAATAAACTTGGTTTTACTCCAGATTTTACTTTGATTTATAATACGTGTGCAAACAATCATTCAAAAATTAAGGTTGTTGTTTTTTTTTAACAACTGTTACACAAAGTAAACAAGAAGAATGACCCAATCTTGCATAACCCAGGCCTTGTTTCGCAATTTCATTTAGAACTGGCTTTAAAGGAAACAAAATACCACTGAACACTGCACACCAATTACACATTTGAAAATTGTCATAATTTCCCCTCCATATTCTGTTAAGTTTTTGTGAAGTACGTAGCAGAATGTCGCTTGTACAGTTGGTTCTTTTCAATACCATGCATAATCTGGATTTATAATATTCTTCACCCAAGTGCCGGTATTTTATAGGGACATTTTGATTTTCCGTTTTTACCGGTAAATCAAACGGAAC
>JZLH01S0508106.1:20675-35612 GCA_001188425.1 Eucidaris tribuloides
AGTACCGTCTGTCAACCAGTCTAGTGTCCTAGCGTAACGTCAGATAAATTCAAATTGATAAACGCATCATAGCGGAGACCATGTAGCGGTATGTACATTACCTATATGGAAAATGTTCGGGGTTCCCCCCCCCCCCCCGACATTTTACACTTTGAGTAATTTCTCAAAAATGGGAGAGTTTTAGAGCAAGTAATTTTTTAGGGCATTGACAAATCTTTGTAAAAACATAATTAAAAAAAACAAAAAACATTTTTTACCATTTACCAAAACCATACTTGTGCTTTAACTGAGAAACTAATACAATGGAGGATCATGATTCTTAAACCTGGAACTAGAAAGTTTGATGCCTGTAAATCAGTGTTGGAGGACTCGAGGCCAGCCTTGACCTCGAGGCCGACTTTGACAGTCCTCTGCCTCGTAATATAGTGACTCGGACTCGGACTCGACCTCAGAGCATGTGGCCTCAGCGATTCGGGTCAAGGCCGGGTCGAGGCCGCAAGATTTTATAGAATCTGTTGAATCGAAGAATAAACGCGATCTCATTTGTTTGGCATGCATTTTGAAGTATTATGGAAATACTAATATAACTTGAAGCCAAGAAAAAAATCACTGATTACTTCAATCTACGCAGCCTGTAAGTTTCACACAGTTCATCAGGTTAGTCGATGTTTCTCTATGTCGTTGTTCTCCTGCAAAGTTGATGCCCGTTCATTAGCTAAATGTTCTGATGACAATAATAGTTATAAACATCAAACATTGTTTACTTCAAAGTCAGCAGCTTTTGCTTTACTTTTTTTGATTTTTTTTAAATTGATAAATTTCAGTAATTGGTTAATTCGAATGAATGGTTGATTGTTGAATGATTGTGTGTAATTGATTGTAGGATTTCAAAGCTACATGTAAGTATTTAAAAAGGTTAATCATGCCTAAAATATTAATTATTTCGTAAGTTGGTGATCTTGGCCTCGGAAGGTCGTGACTCGACTACAACACTGCTGTTAATACTCACAAGGTGATTTTCGTAACACTCCTGTAGATGTAATCCAGAATCACGCCGCGGTCGCACTTCCTCAACTCGTCCCCTCGTCTCAACTTCTTCACGATTTCGGCCGGGAATTCGGGGAATCGGAAGTGGCGAAACCAGTCTTGGTTGCTCCTTTTCACATTTTGCGACACGGCTGGATCGGGAATCTCTACGGTCTCTGCACTCTCATCGATGTCATAGTTTGAAGGGATTTCATTATCACATGCGCATGGTTCAGACTGAGGCAGTGGCAATGCGATTCCTTGATGATGCGTACTGTTACAATAAAGGGTATAGTTTCATATTAGGAGAGAAACTGTCAACCAACCCCCCCCCCTTCTAAAAAAGATTGAAATAAAGATTTTTTTAAAAAAGAAAGACATGAAGGCACAATACATTCAACAATTTTGCTGCAAAAACACAAACAATGGAAGTATGATTTAACATAGCGAGTTGCTTTGAGTAGAAGAAAAAAAATCAGGGAAAGCATCTCAGAAAGTTTGAGAAATATGAGGTAAATATTAGTAAGAATGAAAACATTAATAAACTAAATCCAAAGTTCAATACAAAATTGGCAATGCCATGACATTCACTGTGTGCAACCTACCATTTGTTTTCTACATGAAATATCACTAAATTTTCATTTTCTTAAATGTAGACCAATATCAAGTATTAAACATGTAT
Source organism: Eucidaris tribuloides (assembly GCA_001188425.1). NCBI lineage: Eukaryota > Metazoa > Echinodermata > Echinoidea > Cidaroida > Cidaridae > Eucidaris > Eucidaris tribuloides. The sequence goes on from JZLH01S0508106.1 coordinate 22,384, forward strand.
AATACAATTCCAAGAGAGATATCAACACTCAAAGGTGAGTTTCAGATCCTTTTTTGAGGAGTTCACTTACCAAGCTGGTCTGGGGGACCATGCAACAGATGAAGTCACTAAAGATGAGGATGGTCCTGGCCCAGGTCTTATTCCAGGTCCTGGCCCTATGGATGCCGGTGGCATTGGAGAATTAGTGAGTTGGGCAGCCGATATTATACCAGGTCCCGCTGTGGATGTTGTTCCTGCTGCTGGTGGTGGTGGCACTATCGCAGCAGGGAGAGTTGCGTGACAGACAGACGTTGTCAGAGGAGTTGTCGCAAGAGTTGCTGCAACATGAGGAGCGGTTGTGGCTGCCACGCCCTCCTGGACTTCCACCTTGATCCTGCTGTTGGTCGGAACCGGGTCCCCATCCTCTAGGTCCACCCAATCCTCGAAACCCTTGTCCCAGATCTGCAGGATGATGTTACCGACGTTGAACAGCTCGCAGGCCCTCTGCTGCAAGACCTCCACCTCCACGGAGTGGACGGTGATGTCCACCTCGCATTCCACTTTCTTCTTCCGGTTTCCGTTGATGAGTAGATATCTAACAAGATTCGAGGAAATATGGGGGGAAGGAAGGAAATAATACCCGATTAAAAGCTTGAAGGGAAATGGCTGATTGGAATTAGTCCTCAGTTTAGGTCACAATGTTCCCAGAATCAAGCACATGTAAACTGGTTTTTTTTTTGCAGGCTCTCTGCTGCATGGCCTCTACCCCGGGGGGTACTCAGATTTGGTTCCGACGGGGGTGTGCCGCTGAAGTTGAAAAACCCGACCCTTTTTTAAGGGTTATTTTGGCGGAAAATGGTACCTAGTATTATTAAGGTTTTTTTATTAAGAAAAATGGCATTTTGATGCCTGTACATTTACTGGGGCGCAAGTACCCCCCGCCCATTCCTCCCCCTCCCCCCCCCCCCCGGTCCTCTACCTCCACGAAGTGGAAGGTGATGTCGACCTCGCATTCCACTTTCAAATATCTAAACAAAATTTGAGCAAAATATGGGAGAAATGAATAAGATAATAACTTGATTGCATTTAAACTTTAAAGGCAGGGAATCTCTTTAGCTCCTGTACTTTGCGAAAGATTCTTAACCCGTACGTTGCCTCCAAGATTCCGAAAATCCCATAGAGTTAACACAGGGCACATCCGGTTCCCGTAGCCAACGGGTCAAATGATTTTTCTTCTATACACCAGTGTATTTAGGCCAAGTAAAATAATATTCTAGTTTCTTGTCCTCGCGCGCATGCATTTTGGCCGCCACGTCAAAGAAGGTTTGGTTTTTCCATTTTTTCTCAAAAATTTACTGAAAATCTGAGTTTATTTCACAATCTGCACTTATTGCTCGGTCTTGAAATGTTCTCTTATGCAGTCTATTCAAGCGTACACATAAACATGGGACTGCTCGTTACGGAGAGGATTGATGCCACTTTCTTCTTATGGGGCCGTTGACGTAAGTGTGTATGATTGTTTGCTTGATTTTTATGCCAAATTTATAACCCGTGGGGACCCGTGGGGTACTACTAATAACTATAGAGTTACATTACGGACTAAGATTTAACTTTATGCTAGTAACTGAGTGCGCGCACATTTTACATACAAATAAACTAATGAGTGGAGGTAAGAATCTGTCACACGCAAACAATCATATGCACACTAACGGTCCAATAAGAACATGGCATTCATCCTCAACGAGCAGTGGAATTTTTGCATCCGCCATGAAAAAAAAAATGCCCTCATCCTCCTTTTTTTCACAAAATTCGGACGTGAAACTAGCTTTTTTTTTTTACTTGGCCTTACACAATGTTAATTTTTAGGCATGCAAAAGATGAGCAGTTCTTTTAATGATAATTATTCTTTTCCATAAAATTTTCATTGTAAACATATTCAGTTTGTTCTGATAGTCTCACTGAAAGTGTTCAGTCTCTTCTTTCTGTTTAGTTTCAAGAGCAAATATCTAAAAATAAAAATAAAATAAACTAGTAGATGTGAAAATGAATGAAAAACAACATGTAAGACCTGCTTGAGTCTGACAATCACATAATTGCCCCATTTTCATTTCCAGCAGATTCAGTTGTTGAGATAGTTGTTTCACTTTGCCAAAACATACAAAGGCAAAACACAAGCTTACAGTAACAACACAAGAACAAAACTCTCTGTGTGGAAAAAACATGTGATCTGATTTCATTATTTGATGAACACCTCTTTTCAAAAAGAAAAGAAAAATAAGTCTATCAAAATATCCCACCCAGGAAATTAATTCAAACAGTTGGAACAGGAACATCCATGAAAAGAACTCGGTAATGATCAGTATTTGTTCCAAGTATGAGTCATGTTCTGAAATTATGTTGCCAATGTGCACATGCTGCCATCAAACAGAAGTTTAGAATGTTTGTAAAAACCAATGATTATACTTTCATTTTTGTTGGTTGACTGGAGCTGAGGTAGTGTGTGTGTGTGTGTGTGTGTGTGTGTAATGTGATGTTATATTATGCAAGAATCTTTTGTCTTTTTTTTGGGGGGGGGGGTTGGTGGTAAATGGAGTATCACCAAACCCAATAAAGCCCTATATGCTCCACACTAACTTTTTTTCTGCTTGCCCTTTGGGCAAGTGAAATTAGCACTTTCAGATTTTTACTTGCTCGAATGAAAAATTCACTTGCCAGAAAATAAACAATGATAAAAACATTCAAAATTATTTCTCCACTTTATGGCATTGGAAGTTTGTCATTTTAATTCTGGGAGTTGCAAAAGGTATGATTTCTGAATTTTGAGAGTTATCAAATAAAGTACATACTGAAAAAATATGATGGAATTAATAGATGAACAAACAATTTCACAGATATTTTGTTCACTTTTTGTAAGATTTTGAACATATTTTTCTTTTTTCATTTGAGGGGAACAAAAGTTTACTTGCCCGATTGCATGGGCAAGTAAATTTAAACATTTTGTGTTTTTACTTGCCCGACATGAAATTTTACTTGCCCTGGGCAAGCGGGCAAGTGCTAGTGTCCAGCCCTGCCTATAGCCCCTAGAGGGATTCAAGTGGGGGAGGGGCTGCCTCGGCCTCCCTCCCCCTCCCCAGCATAACAATGAAACGAAACAAGATCCCCTCCTCCACTAAGCCCGTTCATATAATTTTTTAAAAGTCTGTCTTGTTTTGGTCAATAAAACATTTTTTTTTATCAATCTATCACAATATGATATTGTCACATGCCAGACATCAGAAAACAACATCAAACCTAAAAGAAAATTGTGTATTTATGATATACATGTACTGTATTAATATTTTATCAGAGAACATATATCACAACACGTATCAGTTAGTTACTCAAAATCAAATTAGAGTGACATTTTTTCAGAGTAGTCATAATGTAGTCTTCCAACATGAGCAAAATTCATTTTTACCAATTATTATACCATAACTATACTGGTCAAGTTAAGTGATATGGCAAGTTTATTTTGTGCTTGTTCTGCAGTACAGTAAATAATCCAAGAATGTTATTTGTAAAAATTATATATATTTATCTGTTTATTTATTTATTTATTTATTTATTTATTTATTTATTTATATATTTATTTATTCATTTATTTATATATTTACTTATTTATTTATTTATTTACGTATTTATTTATTTATTTATCTATCTATTTATTTATCTATTTATCATTTATTTATTATTTAAGAGCTTATCTATCTATTTATTTATCTATTTATCATTTATTTATTATTTAAGAGCTGGGGAGTTAAATTATATATTTTCACTTTAGCTCACATGTATAGGCCTACTTCTGTCATTTTAAGCCATATTGGAAACAATTTGATTTCAATAATATTCTCCATAAGTATAGTCCCCAACTCATTCTTCGTCTCCAGGGTTAAAGAGTGCACATTAAATGTCTCACAAACTACACAAAGTATGTTTATTATTGCATGTTGATAAAATATAGATGGATGATGAGAAAGAAATGTGTACTTACCGTAAGATATGCTTCATGTTCAGCTCAGTTGTAGTCAACTGCAAGCTATGACTATTAAAAGGCTGGCTATTTCAGATCGCATGAACAATTGCTTGATCTCTTGCACTTGCAGTGTCTTGCAGTGAACAAATGAGTTTGAAATTAGTCACAATTATGTCACCAATTTATCAGCATTAGTATCTATCTATAATCCTTCAGAGTCGACTAATAATAAAGAGGGTTGCAACTAACATACATTCTGCCTGTGTTCACAAAGACTCCATGTTGCACTACACAGACTCATGCACAGTAGTCACTGCAGCTGCATACTGCATATCCCACACACTATTTGTATGGGCATTGTGTGTTCTGTGCACTGAGCCTGCATAAGTAGGCGAATGACTAGTGCAGGCATATGTAAACGAGCCAGTGGGGTCACGCACAAGGGTCAGGTATGACTAGGCTAGATCAGTACATCCTGTACACAGTCATATCACAGTCAAGGCTAGACTCTTCACACAGTCTCTTCAATGCTCCTGCATTGTGTGTGTATGACTCATGTGATAGTCTTGTTGCTAGTCATTAATTCCTTTATTTGTAGTTCACTTAATCTCATCACAGAACTAGCTCAGGTGTTGGAATTTGTGCTTAATCCAGTTTATATGAATCCTAAGAATTGACGAAATTTCTGTTCAACTGTGTGTTTTGAGTCATATGGGTTAGTTAACTATTTGCCACATAAAGATGAACTTCAGGTTTGATTCAGGATTCTTATTCAATTTGTAGTTTTGGCACAATAGCTTAACTTATTTTAAGCCCACAAAGTAGGTGTGAAGGACTTGCTGGATCTATGATAAGGGTATTGTATTGAGTAAGAGGATTAATGGGGATAAGTAAATCCCTACTTATTGTATTCAGGGCATGTATTGATCTGTGCAAATTGGCCAGCTGGGAAGGATCTAAGGGTTAATCCATTTTGTAAGAACTCTATTAGTTAATCAAATTATGTTTAATGGTGTGTTTTGAGTCAGATGGGTTAGTTAACCCGTTGGCTATGGGAACCTGATATAATGTGTTAAATCTATGGGAATGACAGAATCTCAGTGGCAATGGGTCAATAGATGAAAAATTGATATAAGTTTCATATGTAATCTCTCCAATATTTTAGTTGGGTGGGGTGATATGAGCCTTCTGAACCATTTCATATGAAATAGTTATATACATGTTCAGAATCATGTTGCCATCCTTGTAGTGGCTGTGGCATATGTATTTAGCATACTCCACTTTAATTCCTAATCTGCTGCTAGGCCATGACTAATTTATTTAGGTGTATCCATTACCTTGATGTTTGTGAAAAGTCATTTTGGCTTGGTATGACATCACTCATTCTACGTAAATTTACAGAATATGAGTAGGCTGGCATACAAGGTTATCCCCAGGGGGGCCAGTGTCATTACAAGGTGTACACCATGCGCGTGTGAAAAAACGCGTAAAAAGGGTTGTTTTTCACGGTCGGGCGATGTACGCGTGTACATTGAAAAGGGTATCAAAATCGGGAAAAAAGGGTATACTTTTAGCAGGGTGTTACTTCGGTGTTCATTGAAAGGGTTGTTTTTCAGACCGAAAACTTGTTTAGGGTAATGCTGAGATCGACAGAAAATTACTTGTTTAGGGTCTATTTTGAAGTCCATAACACGCGCATCGTGTTACACCTGTAATGGCACTGGCACCCCCTCCCCCGGAGTTTATCACACTGAGTATCATTGGTGTGTTATGTGCATAATTTATCCAGGATCTACCTGGCTTATATCAATATATACTTTATCTCCCTGAAAAATGAATACGAAGTGATAACTAATAACTAATTAACTAACTAGCTAACTAACTAACTAACCAAGTAAATAAATAAATAAATGAATAAGCAATAGATGAATAAATAAATAATGATAAGTAAATAAATAGATATACTTTTCATAAGATTATTAAAATATTTCATGTCTAATAATGTTATATTTTTTCTGGAAATGTAACAATAATATTACTCATTTTGTTATGATTATTTTCATTAAATGCACAAAATTGAATCTTGTTTGTGCCTCAGTCAAATTAGATTTACATCAAGTTTGATATTTATGATGATGATAATTAGATACTGGTGAACATTTATGGATATAGTTATCTGTATATATTTATGAATGTGTGCATATAAGTTCAGCTATTTCATCCTGGAAATAATTTTATTTATAACCATGTTAATTAATGTGTACATGTTGAATATATTTATCCATAAAACAATGTCACTGTTCTCATTCATTTGCTTGGCTGTTATGCAGTCAAAAATGTCTAAAAAAATAAAATAATTTGAAACTTATACCAACATATAATGACTGGAGGGTATATTCAGGCTTGAAGGATTTGTCTTGATTTTTTTTATTTTATTTCAGGACGAACAAGTATTTAGTAAATGACATGATTGGGGTAGTCCTCAAATTAAGCTAAAACTATTCTAGAATCAAATAAACTATACAAGGATTCTGCTGTGAAAATCTTGTAGTCAAACGTTGACTCATTCTAAAATAACTAATGTCAATATACCTTGTGGCAGGCAAACCGGTTGTGTAGCTCTCTATGGCTTCTATATCTATCGGGGCACGATAAAATTACAATACTAGTATGTTCATGCTTGATTCTCCTGAAGTAAATGAATTAGAGACAAATCCTTCCAGCTGGGAGATCTACTCCAGCTAGTGTATAGTTGGTATGCATGTATATTTCAACTGATTTGGTTCTTGGGGCATTATCAAGTGTTCCCAATCATGTCACTAACCTTTAATTTACCATCATTGAATTAATCTCTGTCCGTGATAGAAATTGATCCCATAAAAAGCTACACAACAAATTTCACCATTTGCAACATTTTCTAATAATGATTTACAACACAGAGGAAATGTATAACCTTGACATTTTCACAACAGACTTGATTCTGTTGCCTAAATTGAGGACTACTTTCCAATCTTTCCATTTCCCTTTAAGAGCACTATCACCTGCTCATCCATTTCAATGTCCATCTGTAAAAAAAAAAAAAAACTTCCTCTACTCTCTCCTCTTGGCAGCATCAAACTCCTACCGTCCTCCTCCCCGCATCCTTACTCCAGTTGTTTACAACCTCTCCCGGGATGCGGGATTGGGATGACACAATACCAAGCGATGTCATTCACGTGAGTCACCCGAAGTATAATTATCCGCGCATTCCTGGGCTAAGCTCAAAGAGCGTTGTGACTTGGGATGCATACTCGCGTACCAGAAGCACGCATTTATCAGTTTTCTGGTTCTGACTCATGTATTTGATGCTTCATCCGTCTAGTCGGGTTTATTCATTATTCATCCAGTGAGTGATGGACTTGGGGCTTTTGTGATGACAATTTTATAAGTTATATATTATTCAGGTCAAGTTATCTGTTGGGATGAAAGAGAGATAATGATGATGATGTGAGATACTCTTACCCCCCCCCCCCCCCCCCGTCTCTCTTGAAAATAATATACAAGTATTCATTATTTACTGGATTTATTGTTGTATCTTCTGTTAAATATCATTGTAGAAACATATTCATATGACTCAAAAAGATTTATCAGTTAGTCAGTAGTAGGGTCTCACATTACACAAACTTGATTAACCCACTGGAGACGATTTGATTTCAGTATAACACACATTTTCCACAGACACCAGCACAAGGTATCTCATTCTTAGTGATGATGATGATGATGATGATGATGATGATGGATGGTAAGTAATAATATAATAATAATAATAATATAATAATAATAATATAAATAATAATAGATAATAATAATAATAATATAATATAATAATATAATAATAATAATAAATAATAATATAATAATAATAATAATAATAATAAAAAATTAGTAATTGTAATAGAATAGTAATAGTAATCAATGTGGTGGTGGGGTGGTGATGTGATGATTGAATGATGATGATAATAATCAATACTAATGATAATGATAATAATAATAATAATAAGTATAATAATAGGTTCTTACAAGTGAAAGTCAGTAGATACTAGCTATAAGGGCCTACTGGAAACACATTTTCATAATTATTTTTCAGGTCAAACAGAATTTAGGCAAAATCTTTAAAACAAGAGTAATAGAGCTATAATAAAATCTGCCGACATGTTACAAATCGTAAATCAACCTCTCCGACCGATTGGCGAAACAAGTGTGTGTGTGTGTCGTGTGGGGGGGGGGGGGGGGTAGGGGGTGCTGTTGCCCGTGCCTCCAACTCTCTCGACCCACTCTCCCATTTTATGCTGAATCAAAGCAACCCTGCGTGTTATAAACACTGGCCAATCGCACTAAAATTCCACCATCATAAGTACTGTTGTCTGACATCTCTTATCACGTCCCTTCCGTTATTTAATAAGAAACGACCGCATAAGAAAATGAAAATGAGAGCAGTAACGTCATTCTCTAGCCTATCTATTAAATAAATGGAGTGGTGGAGTTATTTTGGATTTGTCATTTTAGTCTTTGTCTCTGCTTGGTTCCTCTTTTCTGTGTGTCGTGTAGTGTGTGTGTGTGTGTGTGTGTGTGTGTGTGTGTGTGTGTGTGTGTGTGTGTGTGTGTGTGTGTGTGTGTGTGTGTGTGTGTGTGTGTGTGTGTGTGTGTGTGTGTGTGTGTGTGTGTGTGTGTATGTATTGAAATATTGTCAGTTGTCCTTTACAACAAGGTCATGAGTGATGTTTTGGTGTGTTTGGGGGAAGGGTGCAAATGAGGATCCTTGCCTTTTAAGCATGTCCCTATAAAGTGTTTGTCAGTTGTTAAAATGGATTGCTTGGTGTAGTTTTTGCTTTAATTCTGAACTCGATTGGACACTAAATAGAAGTTTTGTGTAAGGATGGCCCCTGTCTCGGTCTTGGTCCGAGTCATGTCTACAAACTCTATGGAAAAGTTGTGTTTTGGGGAGGCCTTGGTCTTGGACATGTGGTCTCAGATACATGACTGCTATAACTAGAACAAGTATGAAAGGGTCTATGGTATAGTACGAGGGAGTCCTCAAGTGGGATTTAGTGCTGTCTTCATCTCTCGGTGGTCTTGGTCTCAGTCTGGTCATGGTCCAAGTCACCTGTATAAAACCTATGGAAAGGTTGTGCTTTGGAGTGGCCTTGGACTTGGACCTGTTGTCTCAGCTACAACACTGCTGTAAATAAAAATGTGAAAGGGTCCATGGTATTACATAGGGAGTCATTTAACAAACATCTGGGATTTAGTGCTGTCTCTGTCTCTCAGACAAGTCATAAATAATACACAGGTCAGGAAGACTAATGTTACACTGCAAAACACTCCAGTTATCCTTTTGAACTCATGTGGAGGGAATTAACCCTCACAAGGCCAAATAAAACAAATCACAGTTCTAACAGAAATGCCGATAGTAATGCATTTGTATAAGAACAGAAGTGTGGTGATGGCTGAAAGAGCATGGTGCCATTGCTTATAATCCATTACCAAGACATTCAAATAGTTCATATAGGCCTACATATTGTACACCATATATTTCATGTACATATATTTTCACGATTTTGCTTTAAGACAAGAATTCGCGAGAGCATATTTTCGTGATTTTATTGCATTTGCATTCACTTTGTACAGGAATATTAGGAAGTGAAAATTTTTGCATTCAGTAAGTCGTGAAATTTGCGAAAATAAAACAAATGCAAAATATTCAGCGTGTACAGTAATACAAGATCTACAGTGTGTCTCAAAAATAATTGTGCAAGTCAAAAGTGCCCTCTTTGGTAATAATAAGAACATTTATGTGACGTAATGCGTACATCACCATCAAGGGCATAGTCTTAGCTTTTAAATGCCGTTTGTTCTGTTCAGTTTGCTTGTTTTTGAGATATATTTAGTTTAACACGAAAGGGTAAAATCACAAATGTACCACGTTTTACTACAGCCAATAATAGCATCAGGCCCTCTTCCCGTAAAAGTGACACAATTGTGATTCCACCAGTTTGTTTTTGCAATATATCTTGAGATCAAAACAAGCAAATTGAACAAAACAAACAGCATCTTCAAGCTAAGACGTTGCCCTTAATGTTGACGTAAACATGTGTCACAGCAGTAATTTTCTAACTCTTCAAAGAGGGCGCTTTTCACTTGAACAATTTTTGAGACGTGTTGTAGCATGTCTCAAAAAAATCTGCAAGTAAAAAGTGCCCTCTTCGGCAATTAGACAATACTCTGGAAGGGTGGTATCACAATTATGTCAATTTTACAAGGGATTTTAGTAAAAGTGGCACAATTGCAATTTTTCCCTTTCTTATTTAATTTAACATATCTCGAGAGTAAGACAAGCGAATTGAACCAAAGTAACGGTATTTGAAAGCTATGACTATGCTCTTGACAATGATGTTAACATCATGTCACGAGAGTATTTTCTAATTGTCAAAGAGGGCGCTTTTTACTTGCACAATTTTTTTTTGAGACACTGTATATAGAATCAGGGGTAAAAATTGGCAATAATTTTATCCCTGTTGGTTGTGACAAACTTTAAAGGCTCACTGTAATTATGACCACATTTTAAAAATCAACTTTAATTTTACTGATGCTATAAAACATTATTTTCCCACTAATGTTATTGTCGAAGTGGATATCCTCAAAAGCCTCAATTCATGTTAGGTTTGAATACCACACATATAGTTGATTTGAAAACATTTTTTTTTAGTTTTATATCTGTTGAAAAAAAAAATTGTCACAATACATGTACAAATAAACACACTCTAAAGACTCTATTCTTTGTATTTTGTATGTATTTTGAACTCGTTTTTTATTTTTAAGTAAACCTGTCTGGTGTGTGATCTATATAAGTCTCAGGTCAAAGCTGATGACAGTTGTCAAAGGTTTTTGAAATTCAAAAATCTATTTTGATAGATATAATTTATTGTTATATTCTCTATATCTTATTTATAGCAATAGCAAAATATCTTTAATTTATACCAAAACAAAATGCATGAGACAATTAGCTCACAGATTTGTGACAGCATCTTTGAAAATGTAAACATTGAAAGTTCTGAGAATAACTACAGAGAAACTATGAATGTTGCTGACAATTTGTATCATCATTCCAGGATGTAGATTGCAGAATGTGGGTCATACACTGAACTCTCGGCAGAGCTCCCAACATAAATTATTCATATGTGAATGTGAATTATGAGTCGTGGTGTCAATGTCGTGTGGTTAATTCAACAACGGAATGGATAAGAACATTATGCATTGTTTTATGGGCAGTGGTGTAGCGTACATATCATGTAGCTGATGTATGAGGAATCAAGTTTCAATTTTGTGCAAACGATGTTTGATGATGCCATTCAAAATTATAAACTGCATACAGGCTTAACTGGATTTTCCTTGCAGATGGGCAGCAAAAGAATTGCATTTGATATTATAAACTGTTTAGCCACTTTTCAAAGGAATGAATACTTTTATAATGATGATTAATTTTTGCTTATTAAATTGTCAAAAAGCTGAGTGAGCACTTAATACCCAGACGTGATGGATGCATTAAAAGAAAATGTGCACAAATTTCTGAAATATAGATTTAAAAAACACTCAACTTGCACACCTGCTCACTATTTTGACATAGGCCTATATTCTATCAAAAAATTCTATTAAATGATAAATATCTCAGATTCATTTGGAATTTATCAGAATCGTTTAAAAAAATAAACTTTTACTGTCTTATTTTTTCTCTTGTTTTGTATCAAATGAATGCAGATAGAAGTTTGGATTTTACCCTCTTTTAGGACACTAGAACATTGTAAATTATGGCAATTTCCCATTTTTCTTTCTCTACAAACTTTTCTTGACACTCTTCTTTGAAAATTTAGACTTTTTTAAAAAGTAGATAATCTCATTTTTATTGAAAATTCTTGAATATCTGAAACAACTAAAACACCTGTTTTCTCTATTTGGACTCAGGAGATCCCTGAAAATTCCTGGATTTGTGTGTGTGTGTGCCATGGCTGCTACTCAAAATTTTCATTTCCCCCTACGCGGCATGCACATTTTTCCCTACAGACACCACTTTCCCCCTACGCACTAACACCATACTTTCCACCTACAAAAGCAAGTTTTCCCCTACAGTAATCCACTTTTCACCTACAAAACCAAGTTTTCCCCTACAAAATACCCCAAACAAATGCAAGAAATGTATGTGTATTAAGAAAGTTGACATTAACGGTTTCTTAATTATATGGTTTCTGTACCTGAGAAACGACCAACTGGGACAATGGATTTTACCCAACTAATGTCTACAGATAAATATGTATGGGAGTTCTTTGAAATCCTATAATACGGATTTAAAAATATATTTGAAAATTGTCAGAATAAAATTCAGATGTATACATCAAAACCTGTTACTTCCCCTTACGGAAGGTCATTTTCCCTGTAGGTATCCCCTACAACCTACGGTGTGCTAAAATCCCATACGGTAGGGGGTTTCCCTTATGAGTGTCACCCTTGGTGTGTGCTGATGAGCTGTCCTATGGAGTATGGGTGAACATGACTCATTGTGAATATAGGGGGTTTCCCCTACAAATCAAAGCCTTGGTGTGTACTGATGAACTGTCCCATGGAGTATGGGTGAACATGACTCACTGTGTTAGATTGATTGGATTATATGGCGCAAATAGCGTCTTATTACTCAAAATACATGTATCTGGCCACCGATTCACTAATACTGTCTTACTGGACTCTAACATGATTCAAACGTGATCGAGACTTTCTCCGTTTGACCGTGCCGAGTCACGCGAGCAAGCGCAAGCCTGAGGGATCATTACGACATCAATATCGCGGAACATCACAGGTATCTTGTGACTTAATGCAGGAATCAGTCGACTTTGGAATTAGGAATACATTGGTATTAGTCATACAGTGTGTAACTTGGACTCTGTATTCTATGAATCTATGTAGCGCTCTGTAGTTTTAACATTTTCTGTGGGGAAAAAAGTGTACCGGTATTTACCAAATACAGATGGATTTGAATTGGATTAGATTGGGTAATTGAGTTCGTAATCTGGTATTTAGATGGATATATTGGAGTATCTACATATATGATATATGCTTGTGTCAGTCTGTCTGTCTGTGTCTGTATATGTGAACATGTGTTTGTGTACTTAGTATACTTAGTATGCTTTTGTTTGATTCATGATAATAAGTG
>JZLH01S0508106.1:36620-54588 GCA_001188425.1 Eucidaris tribuloides
AGTTTAATGATTCATTATAACTGAATGCGTTTTTTTCATAGAAGCATGTATGAAATAATGTTTCTGATAATATATTGAATGCACAGGTAAAATAATTTTCAAATTTCTGAGAAAACGGCACTTTCACAGAATTTATATCACATGACATATGGGGAGCTGCTCGCAAGTGACGTCAGAAATTTAAAATTTTGAAACCTCATAATTCTGTTATTCTTGGGTGGATTTTCGCCAAACTTTCATTTATATGTTTCTCTCATTGTTCTGCTTTTATTAAAACCAACTTGATGTCAGGGTGAACCTTGCCTTTAACTGTGAAATCATTTATCAGACCATAAAAAGTATTGTATATCACCAATAGTACCAATACTATCACTTCATGTAAAAAAGATGAATAGGCCTACATTTTGTTGATGAGATTTAAAAAAAAATAATGCGTTTTCTTTAAAATCTTAGATATGGATTTGAATAGATATCCTTTACTTTGAAATAAATTTGAGGGAAAAAATTATATTAGAACATTTTCAAAGATTCACAGTTTTAAGAATTTCAGGTGAAGCCAACAAAAAATGTTCATCTTTTAACAGATAAGAATTGACAGTGAAAGTTGTTTTCAATAAATTATTTCAGACCAGACTGGCTAAATATTTTTGCATGACCATACTAATAAAATAAATCAAATAACCTGAATTTATCGTGTGTAATAACTTATCCTGAAATTGTTACTTCAGTATACTCAATTATTTATATATATTTCAATTACTATATCACTTATAATAGTTGAAAAGGATGTTAATTGTAATATTTAAATATTGCAATTACTATATCACTTGAAATAATAACAAAATGTTGATTATGATATTTAGTTGAATTAGTATTTCACTTTAGATATTTGAAAAGGATATTCATATAATATAAATGTTTCATGAACTATGTCACTTTAAATAATTGAAAAGGATATTAATTGTAATATTTATATATTTCAATTGCTATAGGCCCTATAATTAACAGGATGTTCATACTATATAAATATTTCTATAACTTTGTCATTTTAAATAATAGAAATGGATATTAATTTTATTATTCATACATTCAATTTTATGCCACTTTTAAATAATTGAAAATGATGTTAGTTGTAATATTTACATTGTTTACTTAAATGATATAAAAGGATATTAATTGTAATTTTAAATCAATGTAATTCAATTACTGTCTCTTTAAATAATTTGAAAAGGATGTTTAATTGTAATATTTATATAGTTAAATTACTATGTCACTTTAAATAATTAAAAAGGATGTTGATAATAATGTTAATCTCTTTCAATTACTTCATATATCACTTCAATTTGAAGTTACTTGGGAAAGGATATCTTAATTGTAATATTTTTATAATTCCATTACCATGTCACTTTAAATAATTCGAAAAGGATGTTTACATGGAAGTTGAGGCAAATGACAGACAGATACCCCGTTTCCTCAGAACATGTATCAGTTGTCGAGCGACAAAACTTCCTGAGAGATGGCCAAAAATAGACCGACTAAAACCCCTGGAAACTTCTAGTTGTTCCCATCGGTAAACATAAGCGCTGAGGACAAATCATGTCATGAATAGCTGAGATTGTTTGTACGACTTGTCGAAGATGGTAATCAAAGGTGTAATACATCCCATTCTAGCAAATTATGATAAATGTTTACAGTTGTTAGTTTTTTCTCCAGGAAAAGTAGTGTAGCATATTCGGAAACCCCTAAAAAAAATTGTCAAACTTTTGATATCTGACATACATGATAGGGTTTGAATAGACAAACACCCTTTGAACACAAAACTGTTGATAATTATGCTGTCACTAGCAAAATACATACAAATAAATAGGTATATATTATATGAAATTATATGAATTAATTTCCCAGTGACAAAAATTCTGTAAACACAGCAGTCCATGTGGAAAACTGGAAGGTCGCTCATTGATTTTCACTGTTTAAAATCACTTAATGATTGATTTCAACTACAATTTTTTCAGGGCTTCACTTATAGACCATATAAGAGACACTAATACACCTATCAATTGTAAGACGCACCCCTCGACCCCTGGGAATGGTGCGTCACTTGTCAAATGAGAGTCGGATTTTCATATACCATGACGCACCTGTGTGTCTCGACTATGACGGACCATTTTCTAACAATGACTGTGCCTAGGCCTATTTAAACGTATACAAACTGACGCACCCCATTCACCATGCTGTGACGGACCAAATGCTTCCATGACGGTACCCTGCGTCATCATTTGTTGGTAAATGACACCATGAGGCCTTCCCCGGGGTCGAGGGGTGCGTCTTACAATTGATAGGTGTATAATAGCATACAGGATCATGTAGCTCAGATTTTTTTTTAAATGGAAACATAGTTAACTGATGCCTTTAAAGATGTACAGAACACATTTAGTGCAAGCGCACCACCTTTTGTCCTTGTATCAGCCAAGACAGTACAAACTTGTGAAAAAATAAAGTATGTTTGTTTCAGCATAACAGGAAATGACTTTAATTTCAGGAAAGTGACTTCCTGTACCAATTTTCCCCCAAAATGTTGTGTTATGTAATATCCCCGCATTATTATTAACTACTTTTAACCTCAATCCTGGCAAGTCCCTGTAGCCCTTAACAGGTTGCTATATTTTTAGCAAATTCTGGCTGATTAGATAGAACAAAGTTACGCTGCTGAGCAAGTTGATCTAATACAGTAGACTCTGTTACAGCCAACTCCTATGGACCAGGAAAATTACTCTTATTTTGTTATACGTTGTACATGTATCAGGGCTGCAAAAGTAATAAAATACACTGTCAGTAAATTTTTTAAGTGTGTTAAAGGAAAAAAAATCCTCTTTTGTAAAAGATTTCGTTATATCAGTGTTCTTTACATTTAGAGTTTACCACTATGTTGATGGGAATTCTTATGAGAAATTGTTTTATGATCTTATGGAGATGTTAAAAGAAAACTTACACTTCAAAAATGTGTTAATCATCCATGATGCTAAAATTATCAACAGTGGTCTATCTAGTTCAGTATTCCTAGAAACTCACAGTTTTAAGAATGTATACAAATTTTTCTTGAAATGAGGGTCACAAAAGTGATAACTGGTTATTGTTACATGAAAACAGTAACAATAGCAATTTATCCAGTAATCAAAGTATAACTATCAAAAGTGTAATTTTCAGCAAATAATAATTTTCAGGTTTCATATTAAAATAAATAAAAAAATTGAGAAAAACTCATGGACAAAGTCTAGTAGAGATTTGTTCTGGTATGACATCACTGGCTTGAACAGAATGACCATCTACAGTGGGTGACATGCAGATTCATTCATATTTTTGAAAAATCATATATCTCTTGAATGGCATAAAAGTCCAAATTTGCTTGAACTTTCATTATGTAATGGTATTTTATTGAAGCTCATCTTTGCAGCCCAGAGACTGAATTGCAATTAATTTAGAATAATAAACAAGATAAAAAAAAACAAATATACATGTGTGAAAAGAGAACATAAAACAATATAATCACAAATTATGATACATCATCATTACAGACTAAAGATAAAAACTATTACTATTAATACTACAAATGTATGTATATACCACTTAATATAAACATTATGCAAATATTGGATTTCTTTTCTATGAATGTTCTCTTATCACTGAATTTGCATTCAACCATTGAAGATGAGGGATGAAATCTTGTCACAAGCTCTATGGAAAATGTATGCATGTTGAAGCAAAAATCAAAGTGTCATCAAGGGATGATTTATGGGGAAACTTCCTTAATATCAGCCAGGCAGTTCCTGGAAGCAAAACCATAAATGAAATTGAGGGCTACAAAACATATGATAATTATACCCTTTCAAAAAAATCCTGACGTGGCATATATGTGAAAAATACATACATCCCACACAAGAAAAAAAAACCTGCCAAAAAATAGGAAGTTTTCCAGTCGATGACAAAATGACTTCCGCTTTACCCACTATACTATCCCACAACCTCTCAATTGATACTAAACTATACCAGTTAGCATAGATGGTTAAAGGGGAATGAAACCCAGACATCTACTTGCAGTCAGAGAATAGATAACAATAAGAGAAAGAAAATGGTGAAAGTTTGAACAAATTTGACTGAACCGTTCAAGAGTTATAAATGTTCAAAGTTTACATAATCCTCATGTATGGAGGATTCTTAAATTGGCAACACTACCACTTTTTTAGATGAAAGCGTGGAGAACTCCCCATTAGTTTTGTACACAAATTTTCACAAATTTACGTTTTTCTGAAATGTTAGTTGTGAAGGTAATCAAATTCTTCCAGAAAACATGTACAAATCATTTTTGCTGGGACATACTTTCACTGTTGTATTTCTTTTATTGTTCTGTATTCTCTTAGTACAGGAAGATGTCTGGGTTTCATTCTGCTTTAATCCGTCTAAAAAGTCAACTGAAACCCTGTACGTACGTGTTTTCAGACACCATCACGATATGACGGGAGGAAGTGACATCATATTGTGTTGTCAACGCAAAGAATTATATTACACACTTAGAAGAAGAATAGTTTCCGTGGACCTTCCTTATTCAGCAATAATATAGGTTGTTACGTAGATCGACCCCACCAGGAAATTGACCTAATTACAGATTAAAATCAATTTATTGATGTTTCATTCTAAAATGACTGTTCACTTTTATTTGTGAAATTAATTACTGAACATACAATATTCTATCATCCATCTTGTTGCAAGTTGCATTGAGTAATCTTTACATGAAGTATTAAAAAAATTGAGCTAATTACATTTATTATTTGTAAGATTGACATTGATCTGTCATTCAAATCAATTAAAATTAATTCATTAATTTTCACTTTTAGGTTTGAAATTGATAAGCAAACGTACAATACTGTATCATCCATTATTACTGCTACTTCCATTCAGTGAAGTTTACATGATCAATCCACAACTTTTCAGTTGCATTGCAATAATTATTTGTGGAATATAAAGTGTTACATTGCCATGGGCAACGCATTTATTGTACTTCTATATTTCTATTATTAACAAAGATGATGAATTATTAACTATTTACATGTATTTATTTATTTTAAGTTTATTACCTGAAAATAATAATTTTCAGAATTCTCACAATTTTACACTGAAGGCTGTCATCCTGTTACAGAAACTATGTCCAGTAACCATGACAACTAGATTTTTTTTTTTAATACCAAATCATTTTTAGTATGGGTTTGGGGCATATATCCAACTACACCACATAAAAATAATTTTTACTGCATGCATCCCCCTCCCAGCTCTCATTGCCTCCGCAAATTTATTTACAATTTGAAATGTGTATCATATGTATCGATTAACATGCCAAATTTTCATGCAGAATATTAAAGAATGTCGGTATAATAAATTTCCGGTATACCGATCCCGCTGAAAAAATATCGTTAAAACCCGGTATACCGGCCCGTAGCGGGCGACTCGCGACTCTAGCAACTGCACAACTCGATGCTGTAAGCACTACACACACAACATCGTTGGCAATGTGTGGGACTGAAGTCAATTATTGACTGACGGTAGAACAGTTGAAACGATGTAGAAGTGAACATATTTTTAATATGAACATACCTCTATCATTGGTAATAAATATCAACAACAATACACTGACTCACCAAAATACGGATTATAACGTCTTTATAAAAGAAATTTCCTTCCGCATATCAGCCTCGCGCACACAAGAAAAATATGATATTGCAAAGATTTGCGCGGTCGGCTCTAGCTCTATTTCTGTCTTCTGGACATGCGCCCTCAACGGTAAATGACAGGAAAGGACAAAGGCCGCAAATCTCTCCGTGGCGCGGCTAGAGTCGACGGGAATTGAGTTGCGACGTGTCTGTACATGTGAAAGCGGTCCGCAATCGGCAAATTCCACGTGAATAATCAAAGAAATATCTCTTTCGGAGGCAATTTATTGTGAAAGGAAAGAATAAATGTTACATAAATGACAAATGGATATCAATATTTTATCAATATTTTGTTGATATATGATAGCAAATATCGGGAAAAATAGAATATCGGAAAAAGCCGATATAATGGTATTTTTATGAATGGCAATACCGACAATACCAACAAATTAAAAAACAGTTAAAAACCGATATATCAGAGAACCGAAATACTTTACAGAATATTATTCATAGACTAATACATGAATACTGAAATACTGCTACTGAACTGAACCAGTTCAGTGAGCTTCAGACGGAAAGTAATTGACAGTTAGTTTTTGATGCATTTCTCAAAATTCTACGTAATAACTGATCTTCAGATTCCACAGACACATCTTTCGTGAATAGGGGATGGGTGATGTTTGGTTGTGCTGTTGGAGGGGTGCAAATGAGATTCCCTGCCTTTTGAAGTAATAGTAAATCGGGAGTATTTTGGTAATGGGGTTGGGAGTGGGGCTATACCATTTTTGTATTATGTAAAACATTTGCAAATTTGTGTAATGTTTAGATTTCCTTGAAGGACAAGCGTCAGAAAATAAATATAAGGGTATCCTGCACCCACACACAAGTATTGCACTTTTTAAGGTTAAGGAGTGTATATTCTGAAGGAGTATGGTATATACATGACCTTTATACCAGTAAGTGTTATTCTTATGTATCATGTGCACTTTTATGGTGATATAAAACTACATAACTACTCACAGTTTGCCTCTGCCACTTCCTTACACACCTTCAAGTAACAGCAGAATTTACACCTCCTCAGACAATAAGACAAAAATTATCAGTGACAAATTAGTTTTGTATGATCACTGGATCATGTGTGAATATCGTGTCCTTTTGGATGTTAATATCATATCAACATTGGTACTTGATTTGCTGATTTGATAGTATGTCTGTTTCCTTGTTGTTCTTCAAATGTCACCAACTTTGGATGTCTTTATTTGGGGATATCTACCTAATCTTAAGGTGGGTGCCGCTATATGTTTGTCATGATGTAACAAAACTAGTGGTCTTTACATTACAGATACGTCGCGAGAGCAGGTTTGACTGTATTTGGTCTGTTGATCACATTTTATCTGTTTCCATCTCGTTTTTCAAATGTCACAACTTGGAATATATCTTTATTTGGTGAAACCTGATTTGATAACGTGGTTGCTTCAATGTGATTGTCATTATGTAACTTTTTTATTTCCAAGAAATATAATAATCCAGACAGAAACCTACGTACATGTACATACCCACACAATATAGGAAGTATCCTCTAGGATAAACAATCGCACTGTCACCATGGTAACCAACTAACCCAGGCACCACACACACATGAGCCTTGAACATTCCTGTTCTATATGTGATGTCAAAACAATCAGTAGATAGTGTATATCAGTTTCATTGTTCGTTCCTCTCTTCTTAGTTACTATATGAAATTTCGACATCATTAGTAAAAAGCATGTACATGTATTTGGTTTGCTCATCATAGTTTATCTGTTTCTTCCTCATTCTTCAAATGTCACCAACTTTGGATATCTATATTTGGAGAACCTGATCTGATAAGGTGGATGCATGCTTAATTGTTTATATGTTTAATGCAATATAGTTTTGAGAAGATTCATTTAACTATTTCCAAGATATGTAATTATCCTGAAATAACTTTTTAAAGAAGCTGTCAGATTCATCAAACTATTTTCAAGAAGTATAATAATCATAAAGTAACTTTTTAAAGATGTTGATGGAATCATTAAACCTTTTCCAAAAAATATAGATAATCATTGTTAGGAAGGGTATAGTTTTGTCTGTGACAACCTTTGTATGTGACACTTTTCTCCATTGTGCATGTGTGAAAAGTTGTTGTTCAATGCAACACTGTTGAAAAATACTCTGCACATTAATAGTTAAAGAAGCTGTGACATTTCTAAGAAATATAATATCAAGCGAGACACAACAACCCACAAACTAGCCTACACACATACCTACGCAAGTGGAAGTATCCTGTTGGATTAACAATTACACCGTCACCATGGCAACCAACTAACCCAGGCACCACAAAAGCGTCCAACATTCCCTGTTCTACATGAGATGTCAAAACAATTAGTAAATAAACTAAACTCCTCAAAAAAGTTCTGCAACTCAACTTTGAGCATTGATATCTCTCTTGGTATTATAGTATGATTCTTGATATTGGTATTATTGAAAAGCCTGACTATTTTTTTTTTACAATGATACCTCATTTGCCATGATTATGGATTCATGGAATGTGCAAGACCTTTAAATAAGGGTCCAAGTCAAAAGTGAAAAGCGACAAAATGCACACCAGTTCAGCATGTGTTTGTATGGAGAGTGAATTGTGTTTATAATGATGTTGTGATGGTTTTTAGTGAAGTGTCATGTGTTGATCGATGGAGGGGACCTTGCAAAATTGCCAGAATCCTAATGAAACTTAAACACTATCATAATTTCACAATTACCCACTTAAATCTCATTTCATATTTAAAACAAAATGTGAAAACAACACGAAACACTTCATTAAAAACCATTACATCATTAAACACAATCCACTCTCCATACAAATGAATGCTGAACTGGTGCTGATAAATGCATTTTGTAGCTTTTCACTTTTGACATGGCCCCTTATTAAAATGTCTTGCACATTCCATGAATCCATAATCATAGCAAATGAGGTATCATTGTCAAGGGAAATAGTCGGGCTTTTCAATGATACCAATATCAAGAATTATGCTATAATACCAAGAGAGATATCACCGCTCAAAGTTGAGTTGCAGGACTTTTTTGAGGGGTTTATATCAGTTTCAAGGTTTGTTCCTCTGCTCTTTAGTCTGGCTTCCAGACGTACTGAATGGACCAGTCAAATAAATTTTTCTGTTCCAGGCGGAGTCTGGAATTCAGACTATCTCCTCTTTGAATTTCTATATTATTAGAAAATAGTATGTACAGTGAAACCTGTATAAAGACCATGCAAGGGAGACAAGAAAAGTGGTCTTTATGAGCAGGTGGTCTTTACGTACAGGTTCCTATAATACACATTTCCATGAGAAGCACTTTTCAAGGGAAACAAACATAGTGGTCTTTCTGTACAGGTCACTAGAGCACATTTGACTGTATTTGGTCTGTTGATCACAGTTTATCTGTTTCCTTCTTGTTCAAATGTCATCAATTTCCGATATCTTTATGTGGAGAAATCTACCTGATTTATTAAGGTGGGTGCTTCTATATGTTTGTCATGATGTAAGTTTTTAAAGAATTTCATGTGATCATTGAACTTTTATTTACATTTCCAAGAAATATAATTGTCGAGACAGAAACCTACGTACATGTACATACCCACACAATGAAAAGTATTCCTATCCTGTTGGCCTTGGATAAACACTTTCACTATCACCAATGTCAACCAACTAACCCAGGCACCATACAAGCATTGAACTTTCCCTGTTCTACATGTGATGTTAAAACAATCAGTAAATGTATCAGTTTCATAGTTCATTCCTCTGTTAGTTACTATGTGGAATTCTAATTCATTAGAAAATAGCAGGTACAGTGAAATCTGTATGCAAGGGAGACAAGAAAAGTGGTCTTTATGAGGAGGTGGTCTTTAAATACAGGTTCCTATATTACACATTTCAATGAGAACCACTTTCCACGGGAAATAAAAATAGTGGTCTTTATAAAAGGCAGCCTTTCTATACAAGCAGTTCCTAGAGCATTTTTGACTGTATTTGGTATGATGATCATAGTGTATCTGTTTCCTTCTCCTTCTTCAAATGTTGCCAATTTTGGATGTATCTTTATTTGGAGAAATCTGATTTGATAACGTGGGTGCTCCTAAACTCCTCAAAAAAAGTTTGGAAATCTGAGTTTGATCGGTCATATCTCCCATTTCGTATAAATAATCAATGCAAGCTTGGTATCACCGGAAAGATTATTTAATTTTCTTTAAAATAATACCCTACTTGTTATGATTATGCCATCAGGGAAAGGGCAGTATCTTAAAATGTGGTGTAAAGTGTAAATTGAAAAGCTGCAAAATGACCAAAGTTCTGTTAGTCACCCAATTGTTGTCGTTGTTCATAAGTGAGTTTTCCATTGTCTCTTTGGGTGTTATACGCTCTAATGTAAACATTGACATGGATTGAAGAAACACCTGCAAAATAAGCAAGCAACAACAACAAAAAGTGAAAAAAAAGCATGTATGGGCATTAAAAACTGGACATAAGACATCAACTCTCACGGACCTTTCACCACATTAACACCACAAAGTGATAAAAAAGTGTCAGGAGTTTGATTTGCATGAATTTTCTCAGAGAGGGGGTATCACAAGAATGGACTATAGCCTGCATGCAGCCCAAACCTCAACCCCATTGAATATTTGTGGAATCAACTTGGTTGGGCTGTACGGAAGAGAGTCACAAATGCAACGACATTGGCAGGTTTGCGTCAATTACTGATTACTGATTACGGAGTGGAATGCCATCCCACAGCAACGAATCACAAAGCTCATCAACAGCATGTGGAAGTGGTGCCAGGCGGTGGTGCATGTACGTGGGTCTTCCACCCGATACTGAACTCTGATCATGTTATTAAAATCAATGAACATTGATGAAATCAAAGATCCATGGGAAGATAAACATGAAAATCCATGCAAATCAAGCCCCTGACACTTTTTTTTATCATTTTGTTGTGTTAATGTGGTGAGATTAAAGATTGTGTCAGGGATGTGCAAGTCCATTACTTCCCTTCATTATCAATACCAAACGGTAGTTTAGTACTTACAAATGGTGTGTTGAAAGTTTGAGATCCATATGTCATGAATTTGTTGTTTTATGAGAAAAACTAATAACGACATGTTACCAGAATGTTGTTCTTTCCGTGAGTTTCAATTTTGCTCAAACTGCAAATCGCGGTTATTGTGTAAGGTCGGAAGACCAGCGCAGCGCTCTGATTGGTCAACGGCTAACCTCCGCACGACATTTAGGTAACGGCTGATCGGACAATTTTGGAACGGCACGTGCACGTTTGACGTTGCGGATTTTTTGAAAATGCTTCCGAGTAATTGGAAAAAGTATGAAGTTTAACGGTCCAGATTTTCACCAAAACTCAATATTTTACCCCAAGTCTCTATGAGAGGTGTTTATTTATATTAATCTTCACATTGGATATGATTTCAGCTGATTTCATTCATTTAGAGGTTTTTTGACGTGCAAATCAATGACACAATCTTTAAATGTCTGTGAGATTAAATGCCTTATATCCAGTTTTTATATGCCCATACATGTTAGTTTATTTGGTTTGTTTCCAACTTTTTTGTATGTTGATTGTTATAGCTTACTTTGTGGCCAGGTGTTTCTTTCAATCCATGTCAATGTCACATAAGAGTGCATAAACAACCAAAGAGACATTGAAAAACTCACTTATCACAACAACAAAAATTGGATGTTTTACCGAACATTGGTCATTTTGCAGCTTTCAATATACACTTTACACCACATTTTAAGACACCGCCCTTTCTCTGGTTGCATAATCATAACAAGTAGGGTATCATTTTAAAGAAAATTAAATAATCTTTCCGATGATACCAAGCTTGCATTGATTATTACTACGAAACGGGAGATATAATCGATCAAACTCAGATGTCCAAACTTTTTTGAGGAGTTTATATGTTAGTTGTGATATAACTTTAAGTATTTGCCTTATTGACAGTGTTGGGTCCGAGACAGTTTCAGCCGAGACGAGACGAGACCGAGACAATTAGCGTTCGAGACCGAGACGAAACCGAGACACTTGTTTTCAGACTCAGCTGAGACGAGACGAGACCAAGACAATTACCTTCGAGACCGAGACGAGACGAGACACTAATGCCGAGACAGTAAACGAGACACTTGTTATTTCTATGCAATGCACACACTTTCTTCTATTTTCCTATATACCTGATTGCAATTATAGACTACTACAATAGTTTTCAGTTCATTCCTGATATCATTCATCGTGTCATATCATTACATTCATCATCATATTCATTGACATTGTATCATCATCATCGTCGTAGTCGTCGTCATCGTCATAATCATCATTCATAATCATGGAAGATGAGAGCGGAAGATGAGAGCGGGCGATTGGGGGGGGGGGGGGTGGGTACACCTGGCCGGGACCATTGCCTAATGTGAATGTGTCATTATATCAAGTAAGTAGCCTACGTTGGGGTGAAGGCTGAAAAGTAAAGACCGAAGTTTTCTGTGTTGCGGATTTTTCACGGAAATCCCGGAATTCTAAGTATAACGCGGAAAACAGCATTTCGAACAACAACAACAAAAAATCATGCCTCAAAATTCCACCAAAGTAAAATTTAAAAGTATTTATTGAATAAAACCGAACTAATTTACCAAAAAGATGGTTGATGAAGCCAAAAAAAAAAAATGTGTTACTTGCAAATATATCCCCGAACCCGAATCAAAACCCCATTGGGCCTGGTATAGGCTTGATGTTATTTGTGATTTTTACAAACACAAATTTCAAGTCAGAAAACTGCTTGGTGGAGAAAAACGGAATTTGATATTTGTAAAACGGGGAAAATCGGAATTTCACATTTGTAAAGTGGAAAACTTTGGCCTTTACTGAAAAGGTACATGAATTCGGGAGTTGTGATTGCAGTACTCGTGCGTTTTGTCGCAACCGTGCCAAGAAAGGCTAGGGGGTGGGGGGGGGGGGTTAGTCCAGTACCTGCATTGTAAACGGAGAGGGTAAAAGGGACTGCATCCACATTGTAAAATAGGGGTAATGGGGACTGGTACCTCAAGTCCCTCAGCCCCCCCCCACCACACACACATATACACACACAGCTGATGACAGACACAGACACACAGACTCAAGATGTTTTGCACAGTTTCCAAAATTCATTTTGTGGCGGAGATGACCTTATATTTTTGTATTTTCTTCTTCTTCTTCTTTGACATAGAACTCGTGAATAAACAAAACCTGGGGGGGGGGGAGGGCACAATCAATACAAGGTGTACGCCATGCACGTGTGGAAAAAAATGCGTAAAACAGGTTGTTGTTTTTTTACGGCCGGACGATGCGTGTGCATACAGTGAAAAGGGTATCAAAATCATGAAAAAGGGTATATTTTTAACAGAAGGTTTACTTTCAAAGGGTTTCTTTTCAGACTAGAATACTTGTTTAGGGTATTCAACAGAATATTCACTTTAAAAGGGTATCTTTTCAGACTTGAATACTTTTTCGGGGTATTCAACAGAAGGTTTACTTGAAAAGGGTATCTTTTCAGACTCCAATACTTGTTTAGAGTATTCTGAGATGGACAGTCCATACACACGCATGGTGTACACCTTGTAATGACAGTTTTCTGTGTTAAATTTGACAAATGTACAGACTGTATTTCAAGGTATCCGACTCTTAATCTCTACTCATTGTTCTTCAATCCTGTGTTTAGTGCATTTTATGCTGTAGGTCAGGTCTAGAGAGCAGTGAGAATCTGAGAGTGACTCATCAAAATTGAGTCTGTTTTTTTAGTGTCTTGTCAATGTCTCGGCCAACGAGACCGAGACAATTCCTGTCCAGACCGAGACGAGACCGAGACAATTAGCGTCCGAGACTGAGACGAGACACGAGACACCCAAACACTGTCTCGAGACATGTCTCGAGACACCCAACACTGCTTATTGATTCACTGAACTTCTGTTTTAATTTCCAAGAAATCAAGGCAGAACTACCTGTACATGCATATACTACCCCCCCCCCCCATGACAAAAGGGCATAACTGACATTTTTTTCAAAATTGAGTTATATAGTGTAGGGGACTCAGTACATCATGTTAAGCATGCAGAACAAAAAAATATTAATTAGAAGTGTCCCTTTGTTTCATAATCCGCTTGTCAAAAGGACACTGAATAGGGCTTTATGTGTTGAACAAATACATTTTGCTCAATATCTCCAAAACACCAAAATGTCAGTTATGCCCTTTTGTCATGGGGGTAGGGCAGTATAGGCCTACCTATACACAAGAGGAAGTGTACAAGCTCTTGGATAAATGACAAACGATCACGCTGTCATCATAGCAACCTCTTATCACAGACACAACAAGTGCGTGGAACAAACCATATTATTCTGCTTGTGATATCAAAGTGCAAAGGAAATATGTCTACCAGTGTCATCAAACTTTTGTGATGCAATTCCTGTCATCATAGCAACGATATTGAATTTCTACATCACTGAGAAATAGTGAGTACTTGGTTCGTTGATCATAGTTTATCTGTTTCCTTCTCGTTTTTTTAAATGTCATCAACTTTGGATATCTTTATTTGGAGAAATCTACCCGATTTCGATCAAGGTGGGTGCTTCTATATGGTTGACTTAATATAGTTTTTGAAGAAGTTGCTATCTAAATGCCATCTAAGGACCTTTACCATAGTATAGGAGCTGGTAACCCAGTTTTAGTGGAATTATATCTGCCGTTAGACTCTGATTTGAATTAATGAATTTTTGTCTCGTAGAGACAAAAACTCCTAGCATAGATCACGTACACTGAGCTGACCATTGGGTTTGGGAAGAATTTTTCAAATTCTGGGTAATTACTGATCTTCAGATTTCACAGACACGTCTTTAATACGTAGCCGAAGGGCATGAGTGATGGTTTGCTGTAAAGTGAGAGGGGTGCAAATGAGATTCTCTGCCTTAAAGGGAGAAGGCGCCAGCAACTAACAGGCATAAGTTAAGAATAAAAATGACATTGTGAGTATTGTGAGAATTATGGTACATGGTGACAAAAACAGCCTAAATAAGGGGTACTGTGTGATACTCGCCCTCATCAAGGCCCTATAAATTAGTTAATTTGTGTTTATTTTACGTCTTTGTAAGTTTTACCCTAAGACAAAACTTGCAGAAACAGTTATAGGGGGAGGAGCTTATCAATTCAAACAGTGCATACATTACCACGGTGCGGCTAACACACGTCGCGTGGCATGCATTGGTCACGCATGGTCAGCTCCCTGCTGTACACGTGCAATCTGATTGGTTGGCAAGAACTCAAATATTTTCTTAACTTATGCCTGTTAGTTGCTGGCGCCTTCTCCCTTTTAAGATGTCTCTTTTAAAAAAACTTTGATATTCAATTTCAAAAGGAATAGAGTATGGACACCCCAACCTTGAACCTTCACACACTGTAGGCCTACCTACACATTAGAAAGTGGGTGTTACACCCCCCACTACTTTGCTAGTACCACACTTAATAATTCTTAGAAATATTTTAGGCCTACGTAAACCTGTCCTGTAAAACATGTCAAGGAAATTACCTTCATAAGTTCGCACCCCCGCTAATTAATGTTTCTCCTACGCTATTAATTCATAGAAAGACAATAGGTTGGTGTGCGTTGAATGTGATGAAAGGTCGGTGTAAATTGCCCCCCAAATTCCAGGGTGACATTCAGAACTGTCATTACATTTTTAATCTATCAGATAAGGACACTGTTCTTGTTATTTTTTAAAGAATCTTACCATCTGTTTGTTTTCTTTTGTTTTATTCGATACTCTGTGAGGCCCATTGAGCTGTGATGCCAATAACAAACTAACTGCTGCCTTTTTTTCTTTTTCTTTTTTTTTTTGGGGGGGGGAGGTGGAAATGTCCTTTGGTTTTGTTGTTGGTTTTGGTTTTTCATGCAGTCCTTCAACCTAGTAACATTTTCCAACTCTGAAAAGGTTGTTAAATATGTGGTTGTTCTGTTCCAACTGTAAATTAATTGCCCTTTACAAATGCATGTAGGTTAGAAGTTTTACATATCGCAAAAAATGTAGTAAACAACAAATAAGAAACCCCAAGTTTGTTACCACAAAAATAAAATACCAAACAAAAGGTTAAACTGCAATTGCAAGTAATAACATATCACAGAAAATGTTTTAGAAAACAACAACAAAATAAGCCAGAAGAAACCGCGAAATTTGTTACCACAAAAATAAAATATCAAACTAAATGCTAAACCACAATTTCTGGTGTCCTTTGCATATTTCTCTACTTCTACCTCCATGATATTTGTAAGTTGCAAATTTTACATATCTCAAAAAATTGTGATAAAGAACAATAACATCAAATCTGCCACAGAAAATGTAATATTGTTACCACAAAAATAGAATGTCAAACAAAATGTTAAACCACAATTTCAGGTGTCCTTTAAAAGTTAAAAGTTTTATGCATCACAAAAAATGTGGTAGAAAACAACAACAATATGCCAGGGAAAATGCAATGTTGTTACCACTAAAATGAAATATCAAACTAAATGCTAAACCACAATTTCTGGTTGTAAGTTTTGCTTATCTCAGAAAATGTGGTAGAAAAAAGACCTACAAAATCTGCTCAAGAACTACAATTTTGTTGCCACTAAAGTAAAATACCAAACACAAATACCAAAACAAAATGAAATTAAATCTATCATTTAAAACCACAGACTTTGTTTATAATGCATGTTTTTTTTTTTCAGTTTTTGGAGACAGATAGTGGGTTCCAGGCTGTAGTTAGTAAACACCTTTAGCATTAATCACATTTCATTGATAGCCATTTTAAAGCCAGTGACGTGATTGAGAGAAACAAAAAAATGCCGCTTTAACCAAAGTGGTTGAAAGTTATATCAATGGATGCACCAGCTGGAGGGTATCGTCTAGCTGAAAGGATTTGTCTTGAATTTGTTTACTTAAGCTGAATCAAGCATGGACATACTAGCATTTGGTTTTCTTGAGCCCCAAGAAAAATACATTCCATAGAACCCTTACAAAACAGATTTGTCTCTCACAAGGTGGAAGTTATTTTAGAATGAGTCAACTTTTGACTACCAAATTTTCACAGTAGAATCCTTGGACAGTTTACTTGACTCTAGCATAGTTTCACCGCATGTTGAGGACTACCCCCAATCATGTTATTTACCTTTAACCAGGTTGCAAATCTGTTAATTCAATCGTAACTTCAAGCCCTTCCAAAATAGCTCACATTTCCATGTTGAACTATTGGCCCCATGGGATCATGTTTGCAAACAATAGACATGTTGTCTAGAAACTCTACCCCACCCCGACCCCAAGAAAAATCCTTCAAATTGGCCTTGTTGATCATATTTCCTTCCCTAATTTCCAGTTTCTACCTTTTTGCTCCCCCACCCTTATCTACCCCCCCCCTTTCCAAAAGGGGGAAAAAAAAACCTTGTCTAATTTGCAAGACAGCTAATTTATTACTTATGGTTTTCAACACTACACCTTGGTCACTGGGTGCAATGAACTGGAGGCCATTGACTCCATTTGACCTTTGACCTTCTACAATGCTACTCCTGTCCTTAAAGACTGTGTGATACTCTGGGCCACCATCTTTGTGACTGCAGTCAAAATAAGGTGGTATTTTTTTTCCTCACCAACATTGGAAAGAAGGTCCTGTTATTAATGTCAATTGATCAACAAAAAGTTGTGAGTAACATTGTTTAAAGCTATCGATGGGCTTGTTTGACTGCCTCTTCAGTGAAGACTGCAGATAAAAAATAATATTTTGGACCTTAAAAGTGATTTCTTGACAGAATTGCAAGAGGAAAGTTGACTTACAAACGTTTAGCTGTTAGGATTAGACAAATACCACTCTTAGTGATAGTCAGCAGGTAGTTAGGTAGGTCCGTAGTTATAATTGATTTTCTTTATTTACAAATTTTCAAGTGACCAGCATTGGGAATTGGAATTGAGGATGATAAGCTTTTTTTTTAATCCAATGTAATTAAAGACACTATATAACACTGTGGAAGACCCGTTTAAAAAATTGTCGAACTTTGCTATCTGACATATCTGACAGTGTTTGAATGGACCAGTGTTGGGTGTCTCAAGACGTGCCTCGGTCTCGAGACATGTCTCGAGACAGTGTTTGTGTGTCTCGTGTCTCGTCTCGGTCTCAGACACTAATTGTCTCGTCT
>JZLH01S0508117.1:0-20483 GCA_001188425.1 Eucidaris tribuloides
CGTTTATGCAAACCAACCGTGTCACATATTTTCCTACATCACCATAACCCTTCTGAGAATGGTCTCAGAGCAGATCCACTAACCCTTTGTGCGGGAAAGTTGCACAAAGTGTACAATTAAATTGAAGGAATCGTAATTATTATTTTTCTCCTTCACCTTTGTAGCTAAAAAAAAAGCTAGTGTGCTTGAGTAACATCTATAAACAAATTCGGAGAAAATTTGAAAAGAACAATTGTCATTACTATCCCCTCAGAAAATATTAATGATTTCAAAACAGATTTAGACCTTTAACGGTGTGGTTACAACACCGAGAAGAAGGTCAAACAATCATCACTTGGTGGGTGGACATCAGTGGTCAGCTAGACATGTGCATCCTCCCCATTACAAAATGGGTTCTTCCAAAAATAACTTGGAACAAATCACATTTGGACTATACCATTTAGATGGATGGGGGTGTCAAAGGGTGCCCCTTACCTTGTCCAAACATGTGATACCAGAAGGTAAAGCAGCAATCATTGGGTGGATACTCCTCACTGGTGTTCCAGGCCTTTTCTTTTTTATCTTCCCTAATACAAAATGGTTTCTTCCAAACTTACCTTAGAACAAACCACATGTGGACGATACCATTTACTGACATAGGGTGCTTCTTACCTTGTACAAACATGTGGTACCAGAAGGTAAAACAGCCATCACTGAGTAGGTAGACTTCACTGGTCAGCCATGTCTTGTTTTTATCTTAGTTCCCTAATACAAAATGGTTTCTCCCAAAATAAATGTACAACAAACCACATTTAGATTATACCATTAAGATGGATGGGGATGAGAGAGGATGCTCCTTACCTTGTCCAAACATGTGGTACCAGAAGGTAAAACAGCCATCGGTGGGTGGGTAGACTTCACTGGTCAGCCAGGCCTTGTAGCCAGGTAGAGTGATGGTACTTGTCTCAATGTACACATAGTGACCTGCAGAATATCAAAACACACATACTTAGCATTCCTTAATGACAACACATTGTATGTTAATGTTTGTTTTAACCCTTATCATCCTTGGTTCACAGATATACTAAACTTGCTTACTGCTCAGAACCAAAGCTTCTGGATTTCTTCCCCATTGACTTGAAAGGAATGTTGTTCTCAATTTTAGGTCAAATCCGAAAACATGCTCTTGAGTAATTAGAGGGCTAGGATCGTCTACTGGGAGTCCTGAGAGATGGGGGTGGAGGGTGCTGCCCTACTGTTTTCTTGTATTGGATTATGGGTGGGACCTTTTGAATATCTGCTTTTTATGTTGTTAATCTGAATTCTTTACCCATTTCATAAATTAATCTATGTCTGTTGGTACAAACTCTATTGTATTTACTGTTTTTGACATCTTTTTACTCTGATGTGTACTGTTTGTTATCCCCTTTTTAATATAGGTATCAATGAATTTACAAATGAGTAAATGAATTTGAAGATGAATTAGATATGAACATAGCTATAGAGGACTGCCATGGCCATGTTTAGGTCAAGGCCAAGCTAAAATACTCTTTATAATCACTATTCCTTCTCATCATTAAGTTGGGGATTACCTTTAATTATGTCAAGAACAAAAATTGCAGCATCTAAATTTGAGATATCATTTACCAGAATGACTCAAATGTCAAGAAAAAAATTGGCACTTGGACATCACAAAATGCAACCTTGTAGATGCTAATTAGTCATTGAGCCATTATTTCAGTACTGACATGTACATGTATTACGGTCAAACCTGTATACAAAGGGCTTTGAAAAGTAATTAATTATATCAAGAATAACAGACTTTGCAGTGTCTAAATTGGAGATAATATATGCCAGCAAGAAAAAATTGTCAAAAAAAAATGCCACTTCGACATCACAAAATGGTTTCTTGTAGATCGATGCTACTGATTTATTAAGCCATTATTTCAGTACTGACATATAAAACATAAACACAGGAACAAAAATACTTTGGGTGAAAAATATAATCATTCAATCTTTTGCAACATGTGAAGGTCATGAAACTTTTGATTTTTGAGGACACTTCACTATCACACTTTATCTTAATTACAATATTTGGCACTTTCTTTTCCTTTGGGTTGTGAGATTTTACAGGGGTATCGTGGTGACGGGCCACACTGACAGTCAAACCTACATGTATATGTGACCTGTCACCACAAAATGCACCTCAAGTCGGAAAAATGAAAAAATTGCATTTTTCCTACTGTCTTAAAAAAGAGACTCTAAGCTTTCAAATGATGTATTATTTGTCTACGCTGGATGAAGCAAACCCATTTAAAACCCTGCTCACAAGTTTGGACTATCACCTCAGCCATTATAAGGAAGCGGAGAAAAACGGTTGCAAAGATAGTGCTCATTCATGTGAAATGGAAGGCCTTTGACAACTGTTTCACAGAAAGCACGGTAAAACAAGTCACTTTCAAAATGAGAATTGTGGATTGGAAAATCCTTTTTAGCTCTTACAATTATCATCAATTAATAGTTCATAAAAGCGGCTTTATGGTGATACCAAAAATTTTTACAGGGGAACTTGACGATTTGGAAAACAAGCAATTATATTCACAGTTACTCTCGCGATATGAAGATCAAATTCGGCCAAATTTTCAAGCTCCTGCAAAAACATGGCCAAAGTTCAATCCAAGAAAAATCATACTTCTGAATCACTTCTGGTCCTCAAATTTGGACAGATAAATGATTAGTGTATGTACCTTCAGAAAATGTCAGAATCCCAGAATCAACTTATGCAACCCAACTTAACTATTTACTGCATTTACAAGAAAACTTCCATTGCGACTTATTGATTGATTTGTGGTGACGAGTCACATGTAGAAAGGACATTCACGGGAATGAGTATATGTGTAGTTTGTAGACAGGTGACCTTTCTGTACAAGTTATAGTTTGCTCTCTGGCAAGTTAATTTGGCATCCTTGATAGGCAGGGTAACTTTCTCTACAGGTATCCACTCAGACATGTTTGACTGTACTACAAAATGATAAACAGTCAATCTTTAACATACCAGATGATGTCCCCAGGGTGTGGTCTTTGCTCGGCCCGGTCGTCACACTGGGCGTGGCCCCGCTGCTCCACACCCAATCAAAATCATCCCCTGTCTGGGCATTCATCCACGTACAATAGTCAGTTTCAAAATCACAAAAACCTGGCAAAAAGAAGAGAAAGTGATTAGATAGCACAGTGATTTAACATATTACAGTAGCAAGTTAGATTGTTATTCATCCAAACATTGCAGATTTAAAGGTAAAGTATTACATTGTTTCAAGCCTGAACCAGAAATTTGGTGTGTTCATATACGGGCACAGATGCCCCCACTAAACCTGATCTGTAAGCATTCCTTATTGATCATGTGGTAACCAATGGGCATGAGTTGTGACCTTTGACCTTTGACCTGCAGACTCCAAATTGAAATTTAATCTGTATTTTAGTGTCATCAACCTACATGTACACACCAAGTATTATCAGAATCTATCTGATATTTATTAAGTTATTGTTCGGAAACCAATTTGCATAATAATGAGCTGTGACCTTTGACCTTTGAACTGCGGACTCCAAATTCGTACTTGACCTGTATTTTGGTGTGCGCTCCCTACACACCAAAGATTATTAAAATCCAACAAATATTTTTTTAAGTTATTGTGCGAAAACAATTAGGGGGACGGACGGAAGGATGGACAGAAGGACAGATGTAAGGATGGACGGACGGACAGGTGCAACGCTTAATGCCCCCTTGAGCCTTCATCGGTGGGGGCATAAAAAATTCCAGCCTACTTAATCCTTCATGATATGTGTCTCTCTGCAAAGGTTTAAAAATGAAACCCTGAAAAAAATTGTACTTCAAAACAATCATTCCCCTATAGAATGCTGTGTCATAGACTGTTTCTCTACTGGAGATTAAGTCATTATGCTGATATTCATCCGTGTATATTTTGCTAGTGACAGCATAACTGTGTAAATTTATGTGTTCTAGGATGTTCATTTATCCAATTAAACATTATCATGTAGGTCAGATGTCAAAGTTTGGCAATATTTTAAATGGTGCTTTTAAAATGTTAAATAGTGTATTTAAGTCTGTTACTGAAGGTTTGAGAAAAAATCAGACAAATATCAATTGAGTTATTAATGTTTGACTGTGTTTACGATCATTGCAAAGTGGCAACACTGTATTGCTTAATATGAGCCACCCTCTAATTGTTTTGAGCCCAAAATTTGACTAAATTTTTATTTTCTCTGAAGAAACAGTTTCTTCATCTCTGTATTCAATGTAGGTTTAAACGTGTTTTTACATGATTTCCTATGTAAAAAAAATCTAGTTATAAGCATTCCAGAAAATTACAATTTTATGATAATTTGTGTTCATAACAAATGGAAGCTTGCTAGACGTGAATGTCGCAACACTGCAAATTTTGTGATGATATTTTTCAGGTTTGTCCGATTTGTCTTAAACTTTCACCGATGTGTTTCCCTGATTATTCTGTCTCCATTCAAAGCAACCTGTTGTGAGCTTGGAATTCTCCTTTAAAGGTTTGGCAAAGAAAGAGTTATCTCTTACAGTGCCAAAGTCGCAAATATACACCACACAATGCACACAATGTCCATAGACCTGTAATTTCTCTGGCATGTTTAAGAGTTGATACTCACCTTGTGGGGCACACACACCATACTGGAAGTTGATGTCATCTACCGCTGTTTCAGCCTGGGTACTAAAGCCTACTACAGACTCCAAAACAACCTGATGAAAATGAGTAATTAAAGGTTTATAATTATTTTGATACAGATGTTTCCAATGCTAGAGTTGAATTGAATTGAATTGATTTCCCCTTCAATATCATACATCACAAACACATGTTAACACATATCATTATCACAAAACGATGATGCAATTTTGCATTTGTATAAACTGATTTATTCATGTATCCATTTATGAGTACAACTGAATTATATTTTATATAATGTGAGAGTGTATCACAAATGAAGAACATAACTTCATCTCATGCAATCAGAGACAAGACAATACATTTCACTAAATGTTTGTTAAAGTACATGGCTCATATAGACAGAAGAGGGAGCCCCAGCACAACTCTCGAAATATTGATAAAGAAGAACTCTCCCTCATACTATACCCACCTGAAAAGTCATGTTTGCTTTTATTGTAACGCTCGCCTGACGCCACCCGTCTCCCTGACTGGCTGCTGTGGTTGACCAATACGGCCCTACGAGGGCGCTCCCCACGACCTCCCAGACAGCTAGCGTGCCAGCACCGGGGTCACTATCGATGTGGTACCAAAAGGTTAGGCAGTCTCCCTCAGCCGTGGCGTCAAGCTCGGGGCTGTACAGCCAGGCTCTATCCCCCTGAGCTCTGGGGGTTGTAATGTCGGAGAAGATGAGGTGACCTGGTCACAGGAGAATTACATGTATATAAGACAAAAACTCTTTGGGGAATGACAAGATTGTACAGAAGCCAAGTATATTGCAACTCAGAGACAATGGATTTTCTCAGAAGCAGAGAAAACATGCTAGACTCTCACCAAGTCCCCATATCTGTGGGAAATCCCCTTACCCAGGAAATATGCTAACCAAATGAAACCCATTTATCTAGGAAAACCCTTTATCTGAGGAAATCCCCTTACCTAGGGAAACCCCCTTACCCAGAGAAACCCTCCTACCTGGGGAAACCCCTTAAATTCCCTTTTCTGGGGAAACCCCCCTTAACTAAGAGAATCTCTTACATGGAGAAACCCTCTTACCTGGAGAAACCCCTTTGTCTAAGGATACTCCCTTATCTGGAGGAAACCCCTTGCCTGGGAAAAATTCCCACACCTAGTGAAACCCCATTACCTGGGGAAATCCCTAAACAAGGGAAATCCCCTTACCTAGGTAAATCACATTACCTGAGAAATCCCCTTTACCAAGATTAATCCCCTTACCTAGGTGAATCCCCTTACCTAGGGAAATTTCCTAACCTACGGAAATTTCCTTAAATAGCAAAACTACCTTACCCGAGGAAGTCCCTGTTGTATGGTCCACTAGGGGTTGACTACCATGGGGCACATTTCCGGCCATATCCCGCACCCAATCGAAGTCATCCAGTGTAGTCTCCTGTGTCCAGCCACAGTCACCAAATTCAAAATCGCAGGTTCCTGCAACATAAAAAACAAGCAGGAATTTAAAGTATGCAAGGAATATTCATGCATGTGTACCAGTGCACAATTGAGCCGTAAAGAAATAAAGAAGGTTCAATAACATTCGGTCAAAAATAAGATAAACCACTGCAGCATAGACTTGTTTGATTTGAGAGTGTGACTAGCGCAATAGCTTGGAGGCACTTCTAGAGCACAACAAATGATGGTGCAATAATCTACATGTAGGTTTACAGCTGTTCATGATCTAAACAAATGCATATATGAAGATACTCATCTTTATGCACTCTTGGAAGCCACCCACCGAAGCAATATCTCATTTTCAAAACAAAACAGGTCTATAGTTCAATGGTGCAAGCATTCTTTAATATCATTTACATTGTCAGGAAAAGTAGCATACTATTACACATAGCTTTAATAATCCCACCCTGTAATTTCCTTCCTGAATTTCAAACCTAATTTCCTTTAAATTCTTACTTCAAACTGGTAAGCCCAACTATCCAGCCAATGGATCAATAATTAGAAAGAATGAGTACAAGAAATAGATAAAATGAAAAAAATATCTAGAGTCATTCAATCAAAATCAGAAGATCTCATAAATGACAGGTTAATCATTCTAAAAAGCCATATTATGAACACAGTGACATAATTTGAAGTTAGCACACTTACTTGACGGAGCACAGAGTCCACTGCGAAAGGAGATATCGTCGATAGCAATGTCACTTTCAAATGATGAACCAATGATGCCTTCGATAATTATCTTTAAAAAAAGGAATTAACACAAAAGGTTCACTATTGCAGTACATTTTATACACAAAATGATAGGAACCTGTCTAAAAAAACAGGCCCATATTCATTAATAAGCACTGCTAAACTGTGGAAAATAGATAAAATGCATGTAAAAAGTTATTAAGAGATCAATACTGGGAAAAAAGATAAAATAAACATATCAATAACCAAAAGTAGGCAAATTCCTACATACATAAATCTATGAATATATAAAAAAAATATATAAATAAATACATACATACATAAAAATATAAACATAAATTATTAATCAAATAAATAACAATACATAAACATGTAAATAGATAAAACATAAACAGAATAATGAATAAATAAAAAAAACAATTAATTTAATTAATAAATGAACAACAAATAAATACCCATTCTTACCTGATAGTCGCTGCTCCCAGTAAACACACTGATGGATGCTGGATGCCACACATTTCTATAGTCCATGGACCCTTTCGTAAAAATCGTTTGCAACGCCCCCAAGTCGTCACGCCATTTCACGTTCAGTGTCCCCATAGTGGAACCAAACATGTGATAGAAGAACTCCATGCACATCCCAACTGAACCGGTGGCATTTTGGACCGGAGAAATGAGTCGCGTGTCATCGCCAGGGAGTCTGGGACTTGAGGATTCAGTGTATATGTAAAAGCCTGGAAGAGTCACAAATATTACAGGGACTTGCATTTAAGATTTTGTTGACGGGGACACTTTCAGAACCATAAACTTCATAAAATTAATTGATTTTAATCAGTAAAAGTATAAATAATAATGAATTTATGAATTTTGGCTGAAAACACAATTTGCATTCAAAATTACACATGATTTCACATCTTTGAGCTATTTTTGGTGTGACATGCAAGTACAAAATTTGGGGTTACTTTAGAACCATGTGCCCAGACGTCACAAGTTTAGTCCAAAAAGATGTGTGAGATTGGAAAGAAAAAAGTCATGGAACACCGCGGCAACTACTTTGTGCGTTGCGGACATAACACCCAAAACATCCCCTCCCACCCCCCACCTTACCCCCCCCCCTCTTTTAGGATTACGTCTAAGTGCCAGAAAATTGCAATAATTCCAATGTAAATGATGCCAAAAATTATTTATCAGTGAAAAATCACACTTTTTCACCTGTTTCCTTTTAGCAAAGGAGGGAAAATGATTTTACGTAAATAACAGAAAACGGATGGAATTTCCAGAAAAAACACTTGAAATGGAAAGTGAGTATTCATACGGAAAACCTCTTTTTTCTCAAAATCTTCATATTATGAGAGAGAAAACCATGAAATTCATTACAAAAATTAGAAAAAGTTGACAAATAAGTGCAGAAATGGCAGTGAAACAAATAGTTCTATGTAAACGGAATTGCCACTTTTTAATGTGGTATACAAAGTTCATGGCAACACAGAATTGGTATTTTGGGGGGCAAGTTAAAATGGAATTCCACATTTTTTTTTAAAGGGAGAAGGAGCCAGCAACTAACAGGTATTAGTTAAGAAAAAAATTGCATTATGAGTATTGTGAGAATTATGCTACATAGTGATAAATACAACCTAAATAAGGGGTACTGTGTGATACTCACCCTTAGCAAGGCCCTATTAATTAGTTTATTTGTGTTTATTTTCATCTTTGCAAGTTTTATCCTGGGATAAAACTTGCAGAAACAGCTATAGGGGGAGAAGCTCATCAATTCAAACAGTGCATGCATTACCACGGCAAGACTAACATGCATGCATCAGTCACGCATGGTCAGCTCCAGACCAGTGCACGAGCGATCTGATTGGTTGGCAAAAACTCAAATTTTTCTTAACATATGCCTGTTAGTTGCTGGCTCCTTCTCCCTTTAAACGAAAAAGCCCTTTTTTTAAAACAGAATATCACTGTCCCTACCAAAGTGCAGCACAATTGCCAAAAAGTTTTGAAAAGATATCCAAATCAAATGCTGAAAGTAGACTAACCTGAGCCTGTGTTGCTGTCTCCACTTGGTCCTGTATTTACTGAAGGTGTAGCACCTTGGTACCTAGTCCAGTCAAAGGTATCAGTGCTATCTTGGGTCCAGGAACACAAGTTGGTCTCAAAATCACAAGTTCCTGTTCCTGTGTTGACCGACGGGGCAGCGTTGGGTGGAAGGACTGAAGAGAGTTTGGAAAAAAATGTTTAAATCATCATCATTATCACCATTATTATCATCATCATCATCATCAAGTTCCTGTTTCTGTGTTGACCAATGGGGCAGCGTTGGGTGGTAGGACTAAAGAGAGTTGGGATGAAAGAGAAGCAAAATCACCATCATTATCAACATCATCAACATCATCATTATCATCATCATCATAATTATCGCCATCTTCATCATCACCATCACCGTCATAATCATCATCACCATCATTATCATCATTATCATCAAGTTTCTGTTGTTATGTTGACCAGCAGGATAGCAATGGGTGGTAGGATAAAAGAGAGGTAAAATTATCGTCATTATCAACATCTTCATCATCATCATCATCACTTTCATCATCATTATCATCATCACCATCACCATCATAATCATCATCATCATCATTATCATTATCATTATCATTATCATCATCATCATCATCATCATCATCATCATCATCATCATCCTCATCCTCAAGTTTCTGTTCTTATGTTGACAAACAGGACAGCATTGGGTGGTAGGATAAAAGAGAGGTAAAATTATCATTCATCCAGATAATTATATTTTAGACTTAATGATATTCAAAGCAAGCAATGGTATGTCATCAGTTTAAATGAACTATTGCCTCCAAAGTTCTTGAGATTACACACTATTAAGAAATCCTTCACGAAAATTAAAAGTCACCCTTGGGGCATTTATGTAAATAATAATCGTAAGAATGATAATAATAATTCAAAAGTTACAACATCTGCCTCAAATCAAACTGGTCACTACAATTCCAATAAATCTGAAATTGTAACTTTCATTCCCCTCCAGAGGCTCTTATAATATAAATGGTATTTTCTTCTTCTTTTTCTCTACCCACAACGTTAATTTCTAGGCATGCTAAAGAAAACCACTGCCTTTAAAGTTGCCACATCATCATTTACGCAAGGCGCTTAACGCTAAGCTTGTGGAAATTAATGAGGCAGAGCCACAACGGTTCACGAGTCTGGTCGAAGAAATTTCAGCAATGATTGATAGCATGTACTGTTCACAACACAACATGATAGCCAAAATGTGTCTCGCCCAGTTTCACATACATGTACATAGAAACTTGCTCAAAAAACTTAACATTGGGCTCAAAAAGTTTGTTGACCCCTGCTAGTGACTTTTGAACTTATGGTGACCTTCACATACATCTAAATTTTTTCAAGTTCAAGTTCATTTTATTTGACACTTTCATAAAAAACATAAAAAACATTCACAATACAAATGCTAAGATAAACATGTATGTACAGGATGATAGAATAAATCATATATATGTGTAAAACGACGACAAATGAATTGTCAAAAAGAAAGACGAATTACGGATAATCAAACATATTGAAAGTGAAGGGGTACAACAGAAAGGCGGGTTGCCTTAATATTTTGGAGAAGCTCCCCAGGAAATATTACAAAATTATATACATATCCTTAAACTTATTGAATCAGATAACATTTTGTTGTAATCACTAAAAAAATAACTGAATTTGAAAATCTGTATGATCAATCTTCCATAGAAATTTGATTGAAATTGGAGCAGTTGGCACAGAGTTATTCAGGTTTTGGTAAGCAGGGATGGACGGACAGACGGACAGATGCCAAAGTCATCTCTTAGTCTCCCTCCACCCCACTGGGCTCGACAAAAGATCAATGTAGTTGCAATATACTTACTATCACACATGCCATCGATAATATTAATATCATCAAGGGAAGTATCACCATATGGTATGGATGTTAGTAATCCTGCAATGTAGAGCTGAAACAAACAAACAAAAAAATAATGGATAGAATTTAGCTTTCTTCAATGAATTATATTTCTCTAACGTGACAGGTTGGAATTTGAATTTGAAGTTGAATTTGAATTTATTGTCCTCAAAGCAATATATGCAGAAAATTGTTTTATACTGTTCACATAGGTACAATAGATGTACACATTACATACATGTAAGTACAGAATATATTAACATATTAGAGAAGAATTATGTGATACAACAAAATACTATAATCTAACACTTTACAATAACAATTCTTGCAAATCGTTTATGCTCGTACTGCAGCAACATTTAACAGGTTTCATTTGAGCATGAAATCCAAAGTTCGTGCAGCACCAAAAGTGCATGGGTGTGAAGTTCACAGCGTAACGGTTGAACCCGAAATTCATTTTAAAAATGTGACGAATAATGACTTAAGTCAAGTGATTTTAATCATTAATTTTAAGGGCAGTGACATGATTGAGAGAAATAAAAAAAAACCTCTGGAACCAAACAGGTTGAAATATATGTCAGTCTATACACAAACTGTAGTGTATCTCCTGACTGAAAGGACTTGTCTTGAATTTGTTTACTACCAGAGAATCAAGCATGAACATACCAGTACTGTATTTCTCTCGTGCCCCAGTAGAAACTAGTCCCATTGGAAGCTACAATTTTTTTGTCACAAGGCATATTGATGCTAGTTCTTTTAAAATAAGTTGACTTTTGACTACAAAATTTTCAAAGTAGAATATTTTTGCATAGTTTACTCGATTCTAGAATAGCTTTACCCCAAGATGACGACTGCCCCCATCATGTCATTTACCTTTAAACTGAAATTTAAATCATTTTTTCCTTTGATACACATAACATGGCAAGAAACCTAAATTGTTATCTTCTGTAGATGTTGAGATGTTGAAGTGCAATTCCATGAATTATTGAGCAAATCACAAATTATATAAATTGATCTATCTCGAACCAT
The DNA here is from genome assembly GCA_001188425.1 of Eucidaris tribuloides. Lineage (NCBI taxonomy): Eukaryota > Metazoa > Echinodermata > Echinoidea > Cidaroida > Cidaridae > Eucidaris > Eucidaris tribuloides. The sequence goes on from JZLH01S0508117.1 coordinate 11,875, forward strand.
ATTACAGTTCAATGGTTTGAATGGGCATGAATCATGAAGAAACAATGGGGGACATCATTTCTACTCTAAATTTTATGTCTTCAACAGCACCCTCTGGGAGAATCAGAACCATACACGAAATACTACGTGTGGAAATACATGTAAATAAATATCAGGTTTTTTGGAAAAATTATCATTTATTCCACATTTTTTCCATGCCAACAGCCTCTTCTCTTTGTTTTGAAAGTAATAAAGCTCCACATATATATGCACACTTAACCTGAAAAAGACATGAATAAATGGAAATTTGTGTGGACAAAATGTAACCTAACTAATTGTACCGTAACTAACCATGTTTTTGTTATTGTAGTAAAGAAAGAAAAGATTTTTATAAAAAAGTTATATATCAAATGACTTATCAAGACACCAGAAATAGCAGGAATACCACAGTTTGTTTCAGTTGAAAACAGGTTGAGGAAACTTTGAGGACAAAGACTTGCCATTTTTTTCATGTCCTCTTTATGTAACGTACCTAAACATAATGAAAGTTCTTGTTATTACCCACTAAAACATGTCTCGTGATCTTGCTTGATGTTGTGAAGTACATTAGGTGCCAGTCTAGAGAATTGACAGTACCAAAACAGATTAATAATATCAAAGCATATTCATGTAAGAGCCAAATGTTGTGTAAACGGTGTCATAAAGTGTAACATGACTAATCATGGAATTGCCCTGAAGATTATGTATATCACTGAGATTAAAAGATATGATAAATGATTGTACTTCTTGGTGAACCAATCTTTTTTTTTTCCATAGAAAGATTCCTATGTATATGTACAATGAAAATCTTCATGTCTTGGTAAAATTCCCCACCTCATAAACTTCATCAAAGTCCACTGTCACTTGACCAAGTAGCCAGGTGTTCTGGTCAACATTCTGCTCTCCGGCCAATGACCACAGGACGTCTCTCTCGACAAAGATGGATCCAGTTGCCCCGTAGACCACCAACTGGCCTGTGTCGACGCCAAACATCATGTACCAGAACTGGAGACACTTCGGACCGGTCAGATCCGGTACTCCAAGGAAGAGCAGGGCTTGTTCCCCGATGACCCGTGGAGAACTGGTTTCCAGGAACATGTAGTGACCTAGAAAATCGAAATAGCCACAAAAATAGACCTGCTGTTTTCAAGATGTGATGTGTGTCATAGCTGTGGAGGTGGGGGGGGCTGTTAGAGCACAACAAAAGATGTTTCAATATCCCAGGTTTACCGCTGTTTCTGAACAAAAGAAAAGCATAGATGAAGAAACTCATCTTTTATAGCACTCTTGGAAGCCCCCTCAGCTATGGAGGACAAAGTAATGTCCCATCATCAAAATAGAACATGACTATAGTCCTTTCTTTGCACTATTAAGAAAGAAGATTATTCTGTTGCTAAAGTAACACTTGGTGTGGTACCCTGGGGTGGTATTCTAAAAAAATATATATATATTTAAAAGGAATTCGCTTCTAAGTGACAAATTTTCAATGATTACAAAGTGTACAAGAACTGGAGACACTTTGGACCGGTGAGATTCGGTACCCCGAGAAAGAGCAGGGCCTGTTCCCCAATGACGCGTGGGGAACTGGTTTCCAGAAACATGTAGTGACCTAGAAAATCAAAATAGCCATAAATATAGACCTGCTGTTTTCCTTAGAGTATGGTCTCAATCAGGACCCATTCTAGTACTCTGTGTGGTATATGCTATCCCTAGTACAACTACTTACTTTGTTTCAATCAATTTGTTTAACCTGTTGGAGAATAGTTCCAAAATATCTCACACTTCATTGGGTTCAATCCAAAAAGTTACGAACAGGCGTCCCTAGTGTGTGGTCTACATTAGGACCAGCTCCAGTACTATTTCACTCATAACAGAATTCAGTGGGTTAAACACTGTTTAGTCTTCACTGGGTTAATCCCAAACACTTACCAGCAGTTGTTCCAAGTGTATGGTCTACGTTAGGACCAGTTCCTGTACTGGGTGTGGTCCCCTGGAAACGCAGCCAATCAAAATCATCAGTGGCCACGTTGGTCCACATGCACATGCTGGTCTCAAAATCACAAGAACCTGATGACAAATGAAATATCAAAATCATAGAGTTAAAACACAGATATCTGAACTTCAGTTATTGCTTTGCAAAAATTTGTAGCCATATGCTTCCTAAAAAGATGATACACATAAATATATATACATGTACACAATTTTTTTGGCTTCTTTTCATTTTTGCCTCTTTTGAATTTAAGTTTTTCACTTGTTTTTTGAACCTTTGGGATTGTTGCTATACGACCATGTTCTTCTATGAAAGACAATGCGCTCTTCCTTTGGGCAACTATGATGAAAATAAAAATATAAATTTAAGGCTTTCTTGAAAAAGCCCCAAATTTATATTTCTTTTCTTCATCTATACTGGTATAAAATGTGTATGTAGGAAATTTAATTGTAAGCTTGACTGAAATGATTATCATTATGTGATATACTGGGTGTCCATGCAAGCCCATTGCCCTATTAAAGGAGTTTGTAAGTCAATAAATAAATGAATGAATGAACATAATGAAAAAAAAAATTAATCAATATAAAGAAAGAAAGATAGAAATAAAAATACACATATGATTGTAAACCTTTAGGACACTGAAATCCCTTACCTACAGATCCACAGGGTCCAATACGGTAATCCACGTCATCAATGGCAATATCACCTCTCGGTCCTGGACCAACAGTACCCTCAAACATCAGGCGGTATACAGCCGAACTGGACACGTTGACTGCAGCATAGAACCAGGTGTCGCCGAGGTCAGTGCCGGACATTGTCCACAGGGGCACCGTGTCTCCTTCCAGCTGAAATAATAAATGAAATTATTATTATTATTTCTATTATTATTGAGTGTTCTTTATACAGGGTAGCCCTATCAGTGAGCTAGTACTGTTCTCTCTGGGGGCCCTGTAGGTATAAAATGGTGTTGTTTGTAAATCTTAATACAACAGAAAGTAATTGACCCCCTCCCCCCCCCAAAAAAAAAAACAACAACAACAACATATGAATAAAAGTTACAATATTACTATGAAACAAATATCAAATTCATATGATGAAATGAATTATTCATTAATTAATGTTAACACGTTGGGTGCTTACGGCCCACCAGCTCACCCACGTGTAACCTTAATTGCATACTATCGGCTCACCGGTTCACCAAGAAGACACTCAGTTCCATACCTTTTAATTTGAATTATAAACATCACTGAAATTCCAACCAATGATATTTTTCGTAAAATGAAGACACATTGAACTGACTAAATGAGTTCAAATGTCTTGTTATGATAGCACTTGGAATTTTCCAGAAAATCATACAAGTTTTGAAAGGTTATATCTATATCAAGTACACAACAATCCAGGCTCTGGTTAACACCCTTAGATTTTCAGCCCAACACCCAAAGTGTTAATTTGAGAACGCAAAAACAAAGTTTGATCGTTTAGATTTGTACACCACAATTTCAGTCCACTTGGTGATAGTGATAGTGATAGTGATAGGTCCAGCCCTATTGGTCTCAGAATGGTTCCATTAACAATCCTGGAACACGTTTGGACTTACTGGTCCAACGATTTAGCCACAATTTTGGCAACAATTTAGCCACGCCCTCTGTCACACGAGCCATCTCACATTTAGTAGAGCAGCGATTGTCACCGGCAACAATCTAACCACGCCTGCTCCGTGGTCAAAGGTCGATCTCTTTGTTTATCCAGCCAACCAAGTTCACATGTTTAAGTTGTATGTTACATAACTTCCAGTGTTTGGCAGGTTTTGAATACTTGTGTGTTTACACCATGTTTGAAATGGCCTGAGAAAGGTCTCAGACCACCTCTGGAGGTCGGTCGTCAGATGGTGAAACGGTCTAACTCGAAAATTTGACTTTTTGAGGTAAATTCACTTTCCTGGTAATGTGAGGGCGCTCTTTTGAATGGTGCTATGGAGAAAATCCCACCATGTCTTGTTTTAGAGATAATTTCCGCTATCTTGGTACTTTTTTGTATTTTATCTGCAGATTTGATGGTAAAACGGTCTATCTTTTGAGTTAGCCCATTGTCGGTAATATCGTTTGGCGGTAAAACAAGCTTTTTTTACATAAACCTTTTAACCTTCTTAATTGAGATTTTTTTAATCATTGCTGTCAGATGGTAAAATGGTCTATCTTCGAGTTAGATCAGTTTACTACGTCACAGCACGGTTGAACGAAATTCTCTCGACGTGCACACGGACCAGGGATGCCACACAAAATTTTAATTTTCCCCTACGCCGCAGGCGTATTTTCCCCTACGTACACTACTTTTCCCCTACGCCCCAATAGGCCAATTCTTCCCTACGGAGCTATATTTTCCCCTACAAAAATCCCTTTTTCCCCTATGCGAAGGTAAGTTTTCCCCTACAAAATAACCTCAGTAAAGGTAAGAGATTTATTTTAATTGATGGAGCTTCACGGCGTTCGAACACACGAGTATGGCACTTTGGTGACACTGTTGTATGCAAGACATTCTTTTTGAACACACTAGGTTATAAAAGTGCTAATGCAGTAGACAAAAATCCCTTTTTCCCCTACGAAGGTAAGTTTTCCCCTACAAAATAACCTTAGTTATGGTAAGAGATTTATTTTAATTGATGGAGCTTCACGGCGTTCAAACACACGAGTATGGCACTTTGGTGACACTGTTGTATGCAAGACAGTCTTTTTGAACACACTAGGTTAAAAAAGTGCTAATGCAGTAGACACAGCATTGAAAACAATGACAAAGGTAGACAACGTTCAGTTTTGTTCCTCACTTGATGGAAGAGGGCAAAAGCAACCACCAAACAAATTTCCAGACGCATGCAGAGAGGAAATTATTTCTCACATAGAAAGCTTTCGACCACAGGTCTCTCACTTCCGCTTAGAACATGCTCCGAACCGAAGATATTTGCCGTCTGAACTCACGATTAAAGAGATGCACAGATGCTTCATTTAAATAAATGATGTTCAATGCTCTATTACAGAGAAGTTTTCAATAGTCTAAACACTTCCTTTTCAGTACCGTTGAATGATCTATGCACTCGATGCTACAATCATGAACAAAAACACAGACAACGTTCTGCTGAAAATGGACAAGCATCGGAACATAGCTGCGAGGAGTGTGGATGTGAGCTACGTGTAGGCTTTGAGGAGCACAAGGAAAACGCAAGAATGGCAAGGCAATCGTTACGGAAAGACACGCAAAGAATGCAAACATTCCTAAACGAGGTAGTCGTTGTGACAGTAGATATGCAAAAAGCGATACCCATGCCTAAAACGCCAGTCAAAGATTATTATTTTTCAGGAAACTAGTAGTCTTCAATGAGACTTTTGCAGCGCCAGGTAAAAACAGTAAAGAAACATGATTTATTTGGCATGAAGGTGAAGCAGGTCGTCGTGCATTTAATATTACTAGTACATACGTGGAATTTGCCAGACATAATCGTGATGCTAACTCAATCATTTTTTATTGTGATAACTGCTCTTCACAAAATAAATGTTGGGTTCTGTTTTCTGCAATGCCTAGAGTCGTCAACGACACCAAAACTGCTACACAAGACATCACTTTCAATTACTTTGAGGCGGGCCATTCGTTTATGTCTGCTGATAGCGTTCACGGTAGCATACAAGGAAAAATCAACACGTACACCACCCTCGGCGACATCACAGACTATGTCAATGTCATAAAAGAGGCGAGAAAGGGGGTAACTTGTGAGCTACTAGACCACCAATCTATGCGACTCTTCTCTCAACAGAACAAGAAGATCCCTCTCTACCTGAAAAATGTGAAAGTAGTTCAGTTACGAAGGGGGTCCATACAAGTTTGTTTATGAAAACAAGCTACAACAGTGACTTCAAAGAGTACAAGTTCTTGAGGAAGCTTCAAGAGAAAGAAATCCAATCAAAACTTGAAAGGGGAGATAACCCTGTGGACTGTATCCCCTGCATGCAATCACCAAGAGGTGTGCAGAAGAAGAAGAAGGATGAAGTCTTGCAACTTGCATCCAACTTTCCAGCACACAAGAAGCTTTTTTTTCGAACGGCTAGTGGTTAACGATCAGGCTGCAGTCCTGGAAGTAGGGTATGATGCTGACTAAAGTAGTGGCTGTACAGCATAATGAAAACTTCCGCTCCTTAGCGTCGTGTGTGTACTCACACACTCGCTACAACACAGGAAACGCATGTAAAATCGGGTACATTTTTGCAAGAAATTGTTCATATCTTCGTGTTGCGTGGGTATTTCCCAAAAGGGCATGCGGATTTTGAAAGTTTATTTCATTATCTTTCGAATGGTATACATTTTATTCAATCAAAATAAAAATCCAGTGATCATTTTTTCTTCAAAGATGTCTAGTCTGGGCAATGTATCAATGGGAAATGTCGAAAATCATGGATATTTTGCTGACATCGAACTCTTTGTTTGCATCTGGCGGGCGATTCATAGTTCGCTTTGCAAAAAGGCAGACGGCTTCTGAAAGCTTATTTCATTATCTTTTGAATGGTATACATTTTATTCAAATAAACTAAAAATCCAGTGATCATTTTTTGCTTAAAGTTTTAGTGCAAATCACGAAAAGCTGACAAAATTGTGTGAATTACGTCACTAAGGTCACGTGTTTGTGCACTTGTCCGCACACAAACTCTATGCAGTGCGAAGCTGGTCACTCAGCCGTATCGTGCTAAACAAACAAACAGGGACACACACACACTGTTCGCTAAATGAGCGATTTGCCTCGAAAGTAATCATAATGCCCCTATTGCACATCAGTAGTTTGGATTTAGGTGCATGATGGTGTTTTGGCAATTTGTCATGCAATCTACCATGCTTCGTGGCTGTATAGCATGTGTCTACCCATTGTTACAACACGTTTCAGACCAGAAAAAAATAGCACAAAAACAAAACTCTATTTGTTATGTCGGGTTCACTTTTATTTAAGACACTTCATGTATCAGACAAGATTTCATAGTTGTAAAGTATATACAAATGCAAATAAAGTAACAGTTACACAAACAATACCTAAGTTGATGTTATAACCTTCAATATTATTACACATACAAGTCACTTTTTCGATACAATAAAACCTTGTATTAATTATCCTTCCAGAGGTTTGCTTGCTGCATGCAATATTGTTAGCATATCAGCTGTCCTATGTATTTTACGTTACCCGTATCAATGGGGGAAATGAGTGCATTATTATTACAATATTCAACTCTGCGACACCAATATCTCACTCTGTGTTAGCGCGAGCACGTAACAACGGTGCGCATTACTGTTACGCGATGAAGTGCGCGATGAAATATGCGATGAAGTGCCCGATAAGTTCGCGTAAAGAGAGCGATGAAGTGCGTGAGTTTGAAATGCTATACAGAGCTAGCTTTACCTGCATTTATCGATGACATTGTAAAAACAACAATTTATTCTGGCACATTTCCTCAAATTTGTATGTATAATAATAAAAATATTGGATATCTTTTGTGGTATATCGTAGATATTGCATTCATCGGCATAAATATTGCACTCGTCTTTGACTCGTGCAATATGTATTCTTTCTGAATGCAATATCTACGATATACCACTCAAGGGCATCCAATATTATATAAATGTTTAACTAATTTGACTTGTAATGTAACTATAGTCTTCATGATACTAAAGACCTGGTTTTACTGTTAGCCCATTGGAGACGAATTAAGTTTGCTATAACATGCATTTTGCATAGACACTAGCCCGAGATATATACTTCTTAGTCTCCAATGGGTTAAAATATGCCTAACATGACATTCCAATCTAAGCAAGTGATTAGTATCAATACTCACCATAACATTGAGTGCTCCCATCTGATCACCAAACATGTGGTAATAAAAACTCCAGCATGTGTCAGTTTGACCCAGTCCTGGGTCAAAGTATGGAGCTAAGAGTCGCGCCTTGTCATTGGCTTGTTGAGAGGCCGCATTGATGTACATGTAGTGGCCTGTCAGTCAGGAAAAAGAATGGAAAAGTAACCATTGGTATTACAAATAACATTACGCATTTGATGAACAGCTTATTTCTATATGAAGAGAAAATTTTCAGATAGAAAAGCAAGGACAACACAAAGAGAAGCATCCCCTCGCCGGGTACAAATAGCGTACATATGCATTATATATAATGAACTGCAAACTTTGCCCTTTGGGATACATACTCGAAGATCAAAATTATCGAACAGAAACCAGTTCAAAAACTATTTTCACAATTAATGAGTTATATTCCGATATCAAACTTTGGCTGTATTTTCATATCATGTACCTTCATATCAAATCTTATGAAAGTCTGTAAAACATTGCTAAAGTTATCAAACAGGAATCAGTGTTATGGATGGACTGACAGATGAAAGGACGGACAGCGGCATGACTACATACCCCTGTGACTTAGTCGGGTGAGGGGATAAAATAAGGAATTGACGAAATACGTAATTTGTACTACAGCAATAACTTAAACTTCAACAAACTCTGCAATTTCCCACATTTTGTAACAGCATGAATAACTTTGTGACAAATTATTCCGAACTTGTTAGGAA